>WBMZ01008144.1:0-120991 GCA_013400975.1 Atrichornis clamosus | reverse complement strand
GAGGAGAGGAGAGAGGAGAGGAAAAAGAGGAGCTTCCATGAAATGTCTGTGTTCTGCACAGGTCTTCTGTGCAGGAGCGGACAGCCAAGGCAAATCTGTTCCAAGGATCCCAGAGAATATTTTCTGATTTTGATGGAGGCATGCAGTGCTAGGTGACAGAAGTAACTGTATGGTGAAATGGAGCTGTTTAAATCTTGAAATAAAACCATGCAGATGAATTTATGTCTACACCATAAAAGCAAGACTCTACAAAGTCCATGGTTCTGCAAAATCAGTTACAATCATCTGCAATGCTGTTTGATCTGCACTTTATTTTTAAATAACTCTAAATGTCAGCATGCTACTGCATGTTTCTTTGGCAAAACACCATTTAACATCCTGAAGACTAAAATGCATTTGGCTGACCTAAGGTATTGGGCTCAACTCAGAGCTAACTGGAAGAAATTTAATGTCCTGTGATATATAGGTATCAGACTAGATAATCTTTTCTGTGGGAGCCATAGGGCCAGTGAAGACAACCCACTCTATCCCCTGCAGGAAGCCCTCCTAAACCTCATCCATGCTTAAGGAGAGAAGAAAAGCCTTTCCCAGGGTACTTTGCACTTCNAAATAACTCTAAATGTCAGCATGCTACTGCATGTTTCTTTGGCAAAACACCATTTAACATCCTGAAGACTAAAATGCATTTGGCTGACCTAAGGTATTGGGCTCAACTCAGAGCTAACTGGAAGAAATTTAATGTCCTGTGATATATAGGTATCAGACTAGATAATCTTTTCTGTGGGAGCCATAGGGCCAGTGAAGACAACCCACTCTATCCCCTGCAGGAAGCCCTCCTAAACCTCATCCATGCTTAAGGAGAGAAGAAAAGCCTTTCCCAGGGTACTTTGCACTTCTATGTTAATATACCCCAGTTCTGTTTATTTGATTGGCCCGTTGGCCTCCCTCCCCCTTTCTCCCTTATATGTCTCCCTTCCAGAACCTTCTCCCTTCCCAGTTCCCCCATTGGCCCTTGCCTTATCGCCCCTCCCTCAGTACCCCCTTATTGGCCCCATCCCCTAAACCCCACTTATGTTCCGCCCCTGCACCCTCAGACCATTGGTCCCTGACACTTTCCCACCCCCATATTTAAACCTGCACCCTCAGCCCCCTTTTTGGCCTTTCTCCCTGGATTTTTTTGCATGTGGCTGCAATAAACCCTTCTTGCAGAACTCCATACGGAGACCTTCTCTCCTCCTTTGCGTCGACTGCCTACGAGAAGATACTGCTATCTTGGTCCCTGACACTTTCCCACGTGTGTGTGCGCGTGTGTGCGTGCGTGCGTGTGTGTGCAGGGGAAGACAGGACACATTGTCCTATTGGCCTTCTTTCACTGATGTATGAGGTCTGGATTTAGGCAGCTCCTGGGCTTGCTGAGTTGTAGCTCTGAACCCTCTAGGCTTTCCAGCTATCCTCTGCTTTATTTTTCTTGGGATGTTGGCTCTGTATATAATTGTGCTAAATCATTTTGTCTCCATGCATCTTTTATTGTAGGAGGCTTAGTCCTCGTGAACGCAGAAATATGAGGTGTAATTATTTATCCTACACCATTATTCCCATTGAGAATCTGTGCTTCTATATTTGACTACTTTTTTTGCTTAGGTTGATATTTTAAATTTAACCCATACACACCTTCGGTAATACATCCACCTCTTTGCTGCAGAGGGAAGGACTGAAAATACACATAATAAGTTTTCTTTGACTGAACAGGACAGCAATGGAGAGCTGTGACTGCTGAAATTTTCTGTTGCCCTCTACAAATTTTATGCAAGTGTCTATTATTTCTCAGTACAAAGCTCAAAACAATGTAGGAATTGTGGAATACATTCTAAGTGGATGATTTTGGAATTATTTATCCCACTGAAAATTAGACATCTGCGGTCTTTATCTGAGCTGGTTGCCTCTTTTTGTAGCAGTATAGAAAACCAAGTTCACCAGTTTGCCTTTTCTATTTCCAAAGAATCCAGATATCAAATGCAGACTAGAATGAGAGTCTATGACTAGGTGAAATGTAGATGCAGAAATTTCTAATATTAGATGAAAAAAAATCCTACCTCTTGCGAATTCTTAGGAACACCTGGTTTCTTAGGACTAAGATAATGACTTTGGGAGGATGGTAGGCAGCAAGATGATTATACTTCTACAGGAATAATCCACATTTCATCTGTTGTGTTTAATCCTAAAAGTTAAAACAGTTTTTGGTGTTTATATGTCTCTGACAATGACTTGCAGCAGCTTTTGCAGCAGAGCAGGAAGGTATCATCTTTCCAGCTCATTCTGTTGCCAGTTGTAGGGATTCAGTGGCTGAGCTACCCCAAACATGCATTCAGTGCCACTCCCCATGGCTATAACACAGCTCCAAGTCCTGTAACAGACACTGTCACTGCTGGTAACAGAGCATGGGCTCTGCACTGGCTTTCCAAGGAGGCTGAGGCTTGTCAGGCTTGCTCAGTCTGAACTTCTGACCTGCCTGCAGGTTTGTTTGCCCCGGCTTAGCTGTGACTGCAATTCCTCTAATTGATCAGGTGTCTGTGGTTAATTTGTTTCATTTACGTTTATCTCTGCACTGTACAGCCATAGTTTTATGTTGATAGCAGAAATAAACAATTATTCTGTGCAGAATGGGATTTTTATGACTCTTATTACAGTGATGTCAAGAGTCTTAGTATAGACTTGGTATGACAGCAGAGGCCTTGAGAGGTGGAAACACAGAGCAGGGCACAAAAGAGTGCAGGCATGCGATGATAGGAGACAGGGCACAGGCTGGCACTGCGGACCCCATGGCAACAAACACTCACCCATAGTCACTGATGCAGCTCCCTGGGAACTGGACAAAACTGATTTTAGACATAGCAAAGAAATTTCCTAACCTATACAGAAGATAACATATATAGAAATTCTGATGTAATTTGGAGCTGCAGACAAATGAGAGTGTAAGATGCAAAGGCCTATTATCAACAATGTAAAAATGTCAGTGTAGTTCACCTGGCAGCTGCTTATACCCTGAGGCTACAGGTGCACAGGTTACATTCAGTATGGCACCTTTAAGAACACTAAATTAACTTTAGAAATAGATTATGTATCTTTTCCTTACGTGCTCCTCTAGAATATATACTATTGGTTGTTCCAGACCAGTGTCACTGTCCATGATTTACACCTCAGCCTCACCTCCCAAACATGTAAAAGTTCAATTTTTTATCATCAACTTATATATCAATGTCTTGGCAATGTCCCCTTCAAGGATGATACTATATTGAGTAGAGAATAGATCTGCTCCTTCATTCTTCATTCCACTGCTTTCATGATTTTTAAATAGTGCCAGGCAAACAATGCTGCTGCTTAAGGTATTTTGCAATTTAGATTGATTATTGAAAGATACAGTGTTCAGGCAAAGAGTCTATGAATTATTCTGAGATAGAATATCTTATTATTCAGAAGGTCCCAAGAAGCAGCAGTGAAAGTGAATGAGTAAATCCATACTGTATTAGCTGCATATAATGAACATTTTGCTAATTGGAAAATCTGCTGGATTGAAGAAGGGTATGCCAGGGGAAGTTTTGAAGTCTGACCTTTGGGGACACCAAAAGCACAAGATAAAACAGTAAGCAATAAGCCTATGTCCTGTAGGACGACCAGACACACTGACTCACAAGAGCTGATTGACTGTATGGTACCCATTTTTATGATACACGTTGCACCAATAAAACTCACTGAAGAGTCAAGGAAACACTAGAAAAATCCTCTGAAATGGTAAGTGGTTGTGTTTCTGTAGTGAGAGTTCTCAGAACCAAAATACACTTCTTGTAGTTTAGACGTGGTTATTCTGCTCTTTACAGAACTCATGTGGCCAGACAGCACACAGAGGGAAACGGGATTCCCCAAAGAAAATGAACACTAATAAAGTTCACACTTCCAGTCATTTTCAGAGCAGAATATGCTCTTTATTATGAGGCTGATGAGAGGGCACAGTCAGAATGGCTGTACAATTGCTAGGTACTGAATTAGCATTAAATTAAATTACGGCAAAATTGAGTTTGTCCCTTGAGCACAGGAAAGCTGTGCAGGACATCCTTTCACCTTTTACCTTCTCCCCAGCCTGGACTGGTGGAAATAGGTGAGCAATGGGACGTTCACCACCAGATCTGGGAACTGAGCCACAGAGCCTCTGCTCCTCCTTTCCCTTTCAAAAACTGGGCAGCTGTCCTTCCCCTGGAGCACAGAGGCTTTCCACTGATGAGAGAGTTCTCCCAGATGACAGGCTCTCCAAATTCTGTCTTTGAATCAAGAAAAGACATTTGGAAGGCTGAGATCTCCCCTTTTTTCTCTTATATGTGCTTCACAGAGGCTGGAATTGGCTCAAAAATGCCTTACAGAGAAATCAAATTTTGTGGAGTAGTGTTGTTGACAGAAGGGTGGAATACAAGACAACAAAACCCCAAGATTCTCATCTCTGAAGAAGGTGTTGAGAAAGAGGTGGAGCAGGTATATAAACACAAAGCAACTTCTTTTTAATCTGTTTCATGGTGCAAATGACTATCACTTGCTCTAATTTTCATTGTGGTGTTATTTTAGGTCAAGGGGCTGCAGTCAATTCCCTAAATATCTCTCAGTCTGCACAAATGGAGAGGTGATGGATATGTGTCACTACTCAAATCCCAGACGCTTAGAATCTGCAGCAAGTCACTGTGTGAACCTGAACAACTCCAGATACTCTCTGAGCTAAATGCACATTATCACATACGTGTACCAAAATTGGAAATCATGACTACTCTTGCTTTTAAGGTCTAGGGAACAAAAAAAATTTTGTATTGTCTACTATGGAGGAAGGGGGTTGGAACTAGAAGATCTTTAAGGTCCCATTCAACCCTAACCATTCTATGGTTTTCCTGCCCAGGGCTGCCAGAGCACAACAAAGATGGTCACAAATGTCTTACTTTAGGAGACCTGGGCACAGACAGAATGGTTAAGAACTTATCCATGTTCATACAGTGACAAAACAAAAAAAGGAGAAAAACTCCAGCTGTGATTCTAGGCCCTTGCTCAATCCTTCAGATCATTCCTATTCCAAGAATTATACAAATGTTTTAAGATTAATAAAGCCTAAGAAATGGCATTATACACTGCCTCTGGTTCAGTCAAACCTGGGGTATCTTACAGCTTGCTGCAGTGAGAATCAGTAAGAGAAGCAGAACATATGGTGAAACAGGAACACACAAATGCAGAAAGATCGGGAGATCACTAAGCAGGTGACTGAGTCGCTGAAACGATGCCCCTGCCAGCAGGACCAGCAGGAGCTGGTAAAGCAGCAGACACCGAGCAGCAGCACTTCACAACTCTTTCTCACCCCGGCTGCTCTGGAAAGTGCCGGCAGCAGTTCATGTACTTCTCCCCGGTCTCTCTTGCAGCTCCCTCTTCCCCTTGTTGACATTGCCTGTGAACCATTTTCATGCCTGAAGCAGCTTTACAAGGTCTGGCAACAGCTTGCAGGAAGTGATACAACTGCAAGGACTTTGTTGTTGTTGTTGTTAAAATACTGAAGCCATCAAGAACAAAAAACCGTAGAGACAACTGAAGAGTTAAAGGTTATCTGAGCCCTGGGGTGGGCAGAGAGGAGGGCATGGCAGGGGAGCAGTTTGCACAGCAGTGTGCAGGCTGGTGGCACTTAGAAAAAGCGGCATTTTCTGCTGGGGAAAGGCATTGCTGCCCTTATCACCTTCCATTAATGGCTGTGCAGCACCTCGGGGTACCCCAGCCAGTGATTACATCTCCCTGCCGTTGTGCAGAGAAATGTCCAGCCACTTTCCTTGGGGAGCACTCACAACAAAATGGATTGAAAGGTTTTCAGGTTTGTTTCGGTAAGACTTGAAGGTCAGTGCAGAGGCAAAACAGTGAGGAAATTCAGACAAACAAATACACAAAACTCTTAACGTTTTCATTCCTCTTTGAGTGTCTCTCACTCCTAGTTCATGCCAGGAGAACTGCAAACCTCCATTCCACCCTGCCTATATCCACTGGCCCAGGGACAGCCAGGCTCCATCTGTACCATATCTCGTCTGCTAAACCCAGTTTTTGTTCAAAAGGAATTACTCTGCTGTGCGAACCCCAGCTGCTCTTCAGTAGCCCATTCCAGTGCACCACCCTGCTAAGGGAGTCTGCAGGTGCTGGGGGCACTTACAGACCCTTCACTGCTCCTCCCACCCCACACCACTGCTCTGGGGGTTACGTGGTTATTGACCATCGCTCAGGCAGTCTAGACCAGGCTGTAGGAAACAAGGTGTAACTTCTGCCCACCAGACTGCTTGGTGTTTAGTTCAGATGTCTCCACGTTCACAGTATGTGTTTTGTGTGTGAGTGCCTTCTTAATTTTCCTTCCAATTCTACTCACTGAAGTAGTAAATCAGTGCTGAGCAGTGAGATGCGGAACTGCTTATTTCCTTCTATACTGAATACCTAACAGGAAACAGTTTTGAACATCTCCTATGTTAAACCCTGTCTCATGATGGAACTCAGGTGTTTATTTTTCTACAGTAATTTTTAAACTTTTTTAATCTCTAAACAGACAGTGGGTCTTTATAAGAGGTGTGAAAACCATCCGATAGCATCTTCTGAAGTTGCGCAGAAGCTACCTGCTGAAGGAGCTTTCACATACTATTTACACACCATTTCAGCAGGGAAAAGGATACTCTTCCCTTCTGCTCAAGTGATTTTCATTCTGTCTAAAGAAGGATCACAAACCCACGGCAAATCCCTGTGCATTGGCAAAGACATGCCGTTTGGTGCACTCCTGACAGACAAGCCTTTTAGAAACACACTTCACTTTCCATGGGTACTCATATTAACTCCTCTTTTAAGATACAAAATGCAAACACAACGGTAACACAAGCATGAAAACAAATGCCCCATTATCATTGCTGTGTATTAGTTGCGCTGATAAGTGCAGAGCTCAGGAAATTAGCAATATAGGTGCAAATTGTGAAGGCAGTTACTGAAGACTGTGTTCAGTGTTAGATCTCATGACATCATGAAGGGCTGAAACAAGCTGAACTCCATCCATAGGACAGCAGGATGGGGAAAGGCAGCAATAAAACCTTTCTTCTCAAACTACACTAAAGTTGCACTAAAGTTGTCATTTTGACAAGCTAAAAACACCTGCCAGTTCCTTCCAGAACAGCGAGCTGACATATTGAGAGCTCCGGCTAAGAGCGTGTTTTAAGGAGAGTGATCCAGTTTCCTCACATACGAGTGACTGACTTTGCAGGCTGTGAGATTTTCATACCCTCACACTGCTTCACCGTGGTTTGATTTATTCAGTAGCAACTGCAACACCAAAATGTGTTTCATCTCTCTCCTGATAACACCCGAATGCGGAATGGGTGAACATATCATCATCTATTCACTGATATAAAAACACTGGGATTTATGGAAGTAAAAAGCCAGAGCTTTGGGAAGGGTTATCTATGTAAGTGCCAAATCAGCATTTAGACCTATTTCTCACTTTTTCTGGTGTTAAAAAATGAAAGCTGCATAATATGCCATCATTGTCTCACCTGTGAAATAAAAATATTGTTATTAAAGTTTGTATTATTAAAAAGGACTTAGCACTTTTCTTTGGAGATCATTTTATTCACAGACCACTGAAATAATTTTCCAGGAAGGGTGAAGACGGCTGGCAATGTCCTCCTCTTATATGTGGGTAAATCATGGTACGGATAGGCTAAGCAACCTACCCACCAAAGGCAATGATTATCAAATTAGTCTTCAGATTCTACATTTTGAACACTCACATTCCCTTCCATGTGCCACCTCAAATGGTGCTTGTTATAGAGGAGACAAAATCAGTGACCTAGGCTGTGACCACGTGAATATTGCAAGGTAACAACAAATCAGCTCTGTTTTTGTCCAACAACTCATCTTCAAAATGTCTTTTAAGCCTATGCCATCAGCAATGAAAGGGGGAAAAAAAATTCCAAGATACAACTTTTGGGACTAATACTTGTGATCTGGACACTTCCAAAAGGAATACTAGGTTGGAGGATTTGTTAATTTAAGAGCTGCTAAACAGGAACAACTGTGAAGAGGCAGCCTCGAATGTGTAACAGTGCATTGTCTCTTTCTGCAATCCCACTTGTAACCCCACAAAATATTTCTGTGGTTGACAATGGGCATTACATAATTTTTTGGAGGACAAAATAAGTACGTATGCTTTTTGATAGAGGAAATACGAAATACACAAAAGAATCTTTCTACCTCATTAGAATTTTTATAAAACAGTCTTTGGTTTCAAAGGTTAAAATGAAATGAGCAACCTGCAATACCATGGCATCATTGCAGCTAAGTTCTTGGTAAACACAGGATATACTGAGATGGTATCTGCTTCTTCAGATTAAATATATCTCGTCCTCAGATTTATACTGGCACTTTATGGCTTCTGCAAATGACTGTCTCAGCACTGCAAAGTAATTCCACCCTGTCATATTTGTCTTTGGAAATTGTAACAAATTATGGTGATTTATAACATCAAACTCAACTCTTCCATTTTTTCCCCAGATGGGAACGTCGCTGATGGCAAGATGCTGGGCCATCCATTTAGGCTGTGTGGAGGGTGACAGTGAAACATGTTTCATCTCTCTTGCCTGACACTCTCTTTCCCTTTGAGGGGAGGCTGTCAGCATAACTCAAACTGTCAAGGCACCTTTGTAAGGGGCCTGAAACAAATCTAAAGCTCTCCTACCTGCATGCCTACTAATGAGGTGTGACTCCCCAGCCCTGCCTGCCTGGCCTCGATGAAGCTCAGTGCCTCTGACCCCTCGATGTCTCTTCTCAGTCAATAGAAGCTGAACCATCATTTGTCTTTGAGTAAGGACAGGCAATGATCAGAGAAGGAAACTTTGGGGAAACTCCGTGTGTACTTCTGCTTTGCTGTGCTTTGTCCAGGAAAAATACATCTTGTGACAGCATCGTGAGAGCCAAAAGAAAGCCCACCTGGGGGTTAAACCAACCTTGAAATACTCTCTTAACCGCTTGCCTGAGGCAACTATGTTTTCTTTGGCGAGTCAAGCACTGAGATTTCTTTCTTCCTATAGCAAAAGATGAATAATAGATTATGTTCCTTAACTGAAAATTTTCTTGGTAGTTTTTTAAAGCAGAAACTGCAGGAGAATGCCAGATTAATCTCCAAATAAATATATTACCCATTCTAATATTAGAAAGGGAGAGTAAGGCCTGGTTTAATCAATGTAAGATACGTGTAGTTTTATTTTTGCAAATTAATCCATGAAAGTTTTCCACTGGGAGCAGGAAGATGCTGCTTGCCTTTTGCAAGGTCCAGACCTCTACCTTAAGAAGTGCCATAATATTGTGAAAAATCTCCATTTTGGTCAAAGAAAGCAATCCCCAGGAATCCTTGCCTGCAGGGTCCTATAGAGTGGCAGAAGCAATATCTGACACAAATAGGCTAAACTAGAGCCAGCTCTCAACCCACTGTGGGAAAATGAATTGCTCTCAGGTTAGGAGCTCAGCAAAAATTGGTATTTATTTGCCACCAATGATGGTGTACAGATCCCAGCTTATGGCAGAGATTACTTACAGGGCTGTACAGAGGGAGAAGTCAGGGAGGGGAAGGGGAGGTTTTAACACACTCCAGCAGAAATATTTCCTGAGCTCCCTCTGCCTCAGTAAAATAGATTTCACATGATGTGAATGGAAAAATGGAAAGCTGAGGAAGTGAAACATTCAAAATCTACCAGCCAAGCTGGATGTAAATGTGTCATGTGTTTCATCACGGGAGTAGCAGAGCTTCAGTCATTCCGGCTGTGTGAGAGAGCCCTCGTGCTTCCTGTGGTGGCTGGGAGGGTGTGTTCAGTGATTGCCAGCACCACACACAAGCAAAGGGGAAATAAATTGATCAAGGATATCCTAGACACTTGCACCCTCCAAGATTAAGTAAGCAAGTAAATAAATACATAGAACAACTGTCAAATGCAATCAGTCCTGAGATTATTCTTGAAAAGGTGGTTTTATTTCTCACCTCACCGTGGTTGCGGAGAACTATAATCTGACAATTTTTTCTTATTTTTACAGTATCTTGATCGAATGTGTGCTGGCAAATCTGTAAGTGTGTATGTGTTTATTTTTAACATGCTAAATCTAACATGCCACACGTAACGTGGCAACAAAGGAAATAATTTCACCAAAATTACATAATGCAAAACAAATAATTGGAATACCTACATTAAATACAATATGCATGCAACATCGCATTATACAATTGCTGACACACTGCAGAGAGGTATTAGGTTTAAAGTAACTATGTTTAGAAAGCAATTTGCAGAGTTTCTGCTCTTTTTGCTGGTTTGAAAAGCAGTGATAATATGTTTTTTGCAGCTGACAAGCGAACAAAAACCAATAATTGAATGGTACCATTTTACCCACAAGGCAAGCTGATAATTAGGGGTTTAACAGACAGTTTGGATTTAATATGAGCAGTGGCAGCTACTCCTTTTGATTTTTTCTTGTTGTTGTTTAGGGACCAAATAAAGCGGTGTGTTGTGTTGTCCTGTTCCCTCCCTGCCCCCACCCCCCCAGACACTTGTTAACAACAATGGGAAAAACAAGTTATTTTTTTATCCTGGCTCATGTCTGACACTGGCCCCCTGGAGTTCAAACACAGGGAATGGTCATGCACTACAGCACTCGCTGAAGAATGTGCATGTGAAAACAAATATAAGAAAAGAAGGGTTAAAAAATAACTTAGGCAGGGGCTTGGCAGCCATGCCTGGTCACACCTTTTTGGGGCACAGGAAGGGGTCACCAGGCACAGCTTCCTCCCTCTCCCCGGGCTGCAGGGTCTGCAGGGTGGGTGGGAGGACACTGGTGGCACTCGTGCTAGCTCAGCACAGGGCTGGCACAGCAGGATGAAGGTGGTACATCTACGGGGTGCATGCTGTTGAAATCCCTAAAAGTCCTGCCAGGAGCAATAGGCTGAGGGCACATGTCCACCCAAATGGTGAGCAGGGCACTGCTTAGTGATGGGAAGCACCCCAAGTCACACCCTTCAGGAGTAGGCTGGGATCACCACTGTGGATTCCCAGCTCATCTCAAGTCACATGAAACCTGGGCCAGAAGTGAGGATACTTTTTTCAGGTCAAAAGGTGCAAGATGATGCCCCAAGTATTTAATATTTTGCTTTTCCAAGAGAAACAGCTGTTCTTTCAGTCCAATGAGCCTCTTTGCAACATCAGGTTTTACTTATGCTGATCCATGGCTGAATTTTAAGGAGTTATATTACTATCTCAACAGTAAAATAAAACTATTGCTGAAAAATACAGTCTATTAAACACTAATGAGTATATAAACCTACTTTATAAAACCACAGAGACTTCCTGGAGGGCTAGTCAGACTAGACAAAGAGTGAAGACTATGCAGGCCATTCCCTTTCAAGCAATTTTCAATTACTTTTATATCATGTCCAGAAGCGGAATTCTGGTTTTGCTTTTGGCTTTGAATAGTTCATTGTACCTGAAAGTGAGATCAATTAAAGCATGCTCAGAATCTTAGGCTTAATTGGAGGCCAATTAAGAACTTCAGCAATCTACAGATAATAGTACTCATTATTAAACATGTTTATTCCCCAAAGTATTTACATTGAATAAAAGTGTTCTCATCACTTTTACCCTGGTTTATATTTGGGATGTGAGTTGGAGACTAAAAAGCTTCATAGCTCACTGCTCACCTTATACATGATTTATTTTCTTTTAAAAGATTTGGAAACTAGGCAGGATAGGTGAAGTTTTAAGTATCAATTATTTTCCTTGAAATAAAATTAGAAGCAAACCAGCTTTTTCATTTGAAGACTATATTAATACCTAATGCATAAGTCGTTATTAATATTACTGTAATGAGTACCAAGTGAATTAATGATGGCTGGCTGCTCATTTTAAAATTATTCACATTTTTTATGTTTATTCTCAACTCAGCCATTATGCCCTTTTTATAGGACATGTGCTTAAAGACCAGTTGAATTCAACCTGTAATAGAAGCACAAGAAAAAGTCATTGGGAAAAACAGTTCACATGGGAACAATTAGCTTGCAATATTCCCTAGTATTTCACCCCTTGCTTTAAATGTATATGTCAGTGTGGACATTTTCCATTCCTCTGTTAATTGACAGAAATAGTGGCCTGTGTACTTTCAGAGGCTGCCTGCTCAGACTCCAGAGCACTCCTTTCTCTGGAGATGAAAGGAAAGAAAATCAAATGTGATTCTTCCAAATAAGAATGCAGTGTATTACCACTCAGTTACTAGGGAAGAAAAGTACTCCTCTGAATGCCCAACATCAAGGTCTAATTCCTAGACCTACCACAGTAATGAAAGTAATGAAAGACCTACCTGAGTAATGAAAGTCACTGACAAAATCACTTAATCTCCCCATGCCTCAGTAGCCAAAGTCACACAAATGAGTCTCAAGGCTAGAGGGAACTCAAGTTAAACTATGCGTCATGCTAAAAATAATAATAAATTTTACATCAAACCTGCAGCCTGGTTTTCTGAGACTGGGGCAGAAGTTCTGGGTGAGCTGTGCATGCTGAAATTCAAGCCGTCGCTCCAGGTTGTAGAAACACATCAAACAGATGGACTTTGGGAACAGCTGCATGAAGGCTTTGTGCTAAGTCTCCAGTAATGCTCCCTACCAATCAGTCTACAGGGTGTCTTCTCTGGTCTGCCCCCAGCTATCCGGGGAGGGCTACGTGCAGCCTTGATTTGTCACCACATCTGGAGTTCACATGGCCACTTTCACCTCCACTATAAATCCCCATATGTCCAGTTTCATGATATCCATCATTTTGGAAAAGAAAGCTCTCGACTTAGCTCTTCAAGGACATCAGGGTCATTCTCAGCCCATTTGGAGCCCACAGGACTATCTAATCAGGCAAATGTTCTGTCACATGTGTTCCAGACTGGAAGTACCCATGTTTGTAGAGCAATAGGACCACTGTGATCTCTGATGAACCATACAAATACCCGTTTCCTTACATCAGCAACCCGGAATTGATCATGGGGCTTTTGCAGCCCTAGCAACTGCTGTCAACAACTCCAGAAATAACAAACTACACGTGAGAGTTATTTAAAAACCCCCAAACCAACAATGCATTTTATTATGGTGAACTGGTGCAGAGCTTCTTTTATATTCAATTTGTGATGGCAAGAGGTTTAGTAACATGTTGCCTACAGTCACATCTCAGAATAGACTTGCCATTTTCTCACAAGTCCTTTTCTGGAAAAGAAATTACCACGTGGGATATTATGTATGGAAGTGAAAGGATCTATAATGTATTATGTATGTAATTTTTTGTGTATAAGGATATGTATGAAATATTCACTTCACACTTCTGTTGCTTGAGGGCTGGCAATACGAGAGACGCAATTCAAGGAAAAAAAAGAGTAAAAATAGGGCAATGCTGTAGCATTTTGTCAGTTGTTCATATTAATTTTTTGGTCTTAAGCAGCACACTGGATGCCCTACGGACTACAAAGCCCTGACTTTTCATAGCAGTTTGAATCTCGTTTTTTCAGCAAGTTATTACACAGCCAGATTGTCTGAAGCACCCACAGCAACAAGTAGTTAATGCTTCTCCTCCAGTCTTAATTCACCCCATTGTGTTTGGGATTGCAGGGATGGAAATGTTCACACAGTGAAGTGCTGCAAAAAGCAATCTCTCTAGACACAATGGGGTTGAGTTAAAGGACACGAGGTACTTAACTCTGAAATCTCTTGCTTTTACCCAAACCCTGTTACTTTAACAGCATGTTTTTGCAGTTTACTTTCTTTTGGGTTTATTTTATAACGTAGAAGAAGTTAGATGCTCATTTGATACACAAAAGTCACTACATGCCTTCACTTCCAGGCTGAGATTGGTTTCTATACTAAAAAACTATATACCAAAAAAGGAAAAGAGAAAAAGCAAGAAAAATGAAGCTGGATTTAGTAACCTTTCCTTTTGCATGTCACTTTGGGCCCACAGAGATGTGGTCAGACAACAGGAATGGGGTTCTAGATTAAAGTCCCAGTAGAACACAGTTCACATTAATGAAAGCTGATTTACATGTTAATAACTTGCAGAAATGATTTTCTGCTCTAAGTGTGTTAATTTCTCCCCTTATCCCTCAGCACAGTGTTTTAGATGCCATGAAGACTGGTGTTATCAGCCCTCCCAGGATGGGCAGATAACAGGTTTTTCTTTCTGTGGCTGTCAGATTACAGTGAAACTGGCTCTTCTGTTAACAACACGGGCATGTTTATATGAAGTCAGGTCCCATACAGAATATTCTCTCAGAACAGGACAAATCATTCTTTGCTTCTATATCTATCCTTTAAGATCTGGGCAGATGGCCTCAGGATGGGTAATGGTGAATGAATTTTAGACCGCATGGAAATACCTCTTATATTGACATAGAAATATGCAACATTCATGTTAAAGCAGCAGCAGCCCACAGCAAATTATTTTCTTATGCATATTTTCTGTGTCATGTAGTCCAAGCTATGTCCTGCCCCTAAACAGATAACTACAGCAGTCAGCACCTATATGTGCTTGGTGATATACAGAAATATGCTCCAGCCTGGATCAAGCATTTCCTGCACCCATGGCCAGATTTCATTTTCTGCAGAAAGTCCATGCCATCTCCATACAGGAAACCCCACCTGAAATTCCCAGACTCCCAGGGGCTCCCCAAGCTGGGCACCTTTGCAGTTTCTTAACCTACAGTAACCCTTTAGTTTCATAATGTAGTCCTATGAAATGGTGGATGGCTTGAAGGAATGCCTGTTCTAATTATTAATTACATAATAAATGTCAATTCAGTAATACAATACAAGCACTGATTTATGTTATAAATTGGCATCTGCATTTCATAAATAGTATCATTTTAATGGCTTATAATTGCTTCACATCTGAAAGTTATACAGTGCAAAAAATACTGGACTGGATTCAAAATATGTTGGCATGCATGCAATTACTGAAAATGGGGAGAAAACCCAGAGCAAATATTTAATTTAGTATTTGCAGCACTGTAGTGTTATCAGCCTGCACAAATGCTATAATTGTCATCTGTAAAAAGACCAAAGCAAAGTGTTCTAGAAAGAGAAAATATGTCTCACATGTCATGGCCTAATCCATCAGTCACTGCATTCACATGTAATCTTTGCCCAGCTGAAGTCAATGGTCTTAGTTATCAAACTGGGCTGACAGGGCTGAATGGAAGTGATAAAAAATGAAAACATTTTAATGAGAATTTTTTTGTCCCTCGGCCTGATCCTGTCAGTATTTTCTATTGGACATGCTGCTTACTCCTGTGAGTAACTGAATTTGTTCTCCTTATGCCCTTGTGGAAGTGCTGGCAGCATGACTCTGCACTTAACAAAACCCAAATGTGACAACCCAGAAGACAGCAGCCTTAGCAGCCCTGCCTGTCACACACCTGCAGTCCAGCCTCCTGCAGTTGTCCCTCATTGCTCAGAAACATCCCAAGCCCAGCAACATCCCCTTTCCTGACGGCTGTGCCAAGGACATGTCCACCTGGAGGTATGCCCAGCATGCTCCCTTCACAGAGGGGGTGCTTGTGGGGAAGCAGCACTGCACTGTCCCACCCAAAGCTCTTCCCTGATACACAGCAGTGTTGCATCACTCAAAGGATTTAGGTCTGGTTGAAAGTCTTACTGTCCAGCTAATTTATCATGATGGTTAAACAGAAATGCTTTTCTGTCAAAGCGGAAATTACCTGGTGTTTACAGTTTCTTTTAGTGACTTTTCAAAGGGTGAGAATCCCAGGGCCGAGTCCAGCTGAAGTCCTTCCCATGGATGCTCTCCCATGCTCACCAATCCATGCTGCATGGCTCACTGTCCCCACCTCACACTGCTGTCCCCATGGCGGGGTCTGCTCTAATCACACCTCTGAGTTAAATATAACCTCTGTCCTTTTCTTGGAGGTGTGTTTTTAACCTGAACCACGTTAACGATTTAGATTACGGGACAGCCGCTCTGCCTGATGACTGGCATGGCCAAGCCAGGGTGAAGGCTGTGGTGGGAGCAGAGAGGAGCAGGCAGTATTGGTTCATGTGTCATCATCTCAGAGTGATGCTATCATGGTTTCCTTAAAGACTTCACAACAGAGTGTGGCAATGGGAATAACCTTGGCAATGTTTATCTCATGGGGCTTTAAAAATCTCATGCCTTCTTCCTTCCACTCTTGTAGAATCTGAAAATTCCTCCATGTTATATACAGAGGAGAAGAAGACCCTGAGTATATAACCCCACTGATCTTGGTGTTTAATTCCCCCAGGATCCTTTTGCCTTGGTGGTTACAGCAGCTCCTCCCCACTGTAAGTTGCTGCACTGCCTCAGGTTCATGTGGGCTTCTCTCCCAGCTGTTTTGGAGGCCAACTGAGCAGCCTCCCCACACCGGCCTGTTTGGACAGCAAACACGCTGATGAAAAATGATTAAAATATCCGTGCACTTGGGAAGAAAAACTACGGAAGTTTTCCACAGAAGAGGGGAATCACTTCTTGTGAGATGTATTTTAAGAGCATCCACAGGAGTATTTTTTGAAAGCCATATGCTACTTATTCACATGCGTATGACAGAACTCATATATGAGGAGTGATACAGAACACAAACGTAGGTGTTGCACATTTCATATGTGCATATGTTCGTAGCCTATTCCCAAATTCTGTTTCTGGAATGCTTCATTACACATACACCATTTTCAGGTTCAGTATTTGGTTACCTTTGGCTTAAGAAAAATGCATTAAATTTATGATTAACATGTTAAAAAAGATGTGGGATCTAAAACTTTGTTATTGGCAGAGTTACAGTAGTTGCTTTTATAAGAAAATGATGTCAAAGTAGGACTAAATCTGCAAAATTATTCAGTTTGTATGAGTTGAGGCACCACCATATTGGAACACCATAAAACATCACAAGCTCATCCTCTTTGTTCTCTATTGTACTTCATTTCCTTTCCCTGGTGATCACAACTCATGAATTCCAGGAAACTGCAGTTCATCTGCAAGTTGATAGCATTTACTTTTCTTAATTGGCTAAAAAATTGACCCTCATCCTACCACGTCTAAAGCAGAATGTGAGTCATTTACATGATGTAACCGAGACTTACTGAAACTCCAAATATATTTATGGCAATCTCAGAGAAGTGTAAGGGACGAGACTTCTGAAGCAGGAGAAAAATGGCAGCCCTTGTTGAGCAGCCAAAGTGGAGGTCTCCTGGCCACGGATTCGCACCCAGTCGGACCCGCACAGCAGATCCTCATCCCAGCGGGCAGCCGGAGATGCTCGGCCAAGGCAGCGGCTCCCACACTCCTCTGCTGTTGCTCTCGAAGAAAGAGGCCTTCCAAGGGCTTGCACTGGAAAAGTTACTGACAGGAGGAACAAGTTCTTGAGCCAACAGTCTTTTGGTTGCTCAGGATATAACCCAGAATGTAGCAGGCAATCAGCCAAGATAAGCAGGAGACTGCCATGAGAGGACACAATTTTTTCTTAATTCATGACTTCCTCAGGTGTAGCTCTTTTTGACCACATTTAGACTGTAATTACTGTAACCATTTAGTTACAGATTTCAGCTTTTAAATTGTCAACCCTCAGAAAAGCTTAATGAGCTACAGAAGGACATAAACTTCGTGCTTTTCCACTGGTGAAGTAAAGCAGAAGACAGACAAATCAATAGTTTGAGCATCTCTGCAATTACACTACTTAGCATATGAAGACAGATCTCTGGCTTCCAGAAGTAGCTTCTCTATCATAACATTTGAAGACAACTTTAATCTTCCATGGAAGTTTATCATGGTGCTTTGCAAGATCTTGCTCTACTTCCAGTCAAAGCCCCAGTACTCTCAACTCCATGAAAAGCATTTACCATCTATTTGAATGCTACATTAGATGGAAAGACAAGAGAAGTTACTCTTAAAATCGTAAGTAGAAAATAATGTCACTGAACTAAGGCCAGTGGTTTAAAATAAACAATGTGATTTTTCAGATAAAATGTTATTAACCCTTAATTGATAATAAATTACATAATGACATCCTCTGTTCCCTACAAAGAAAACACAAGTAGGATTTGTGTGGTGAACAATGCAAAAACTGCCTAAAGGTAGTTACATAATATAAAATACAGTAAGTAAGTAACGCACCCTTTAAATTGAAAAGAAAAAAATGTTTGGAACAACTTGTCAGAGAAGAAAAATAAGTAGTCTTTCATGCCAATACAGTTGTGAGTTAGAAAGAGAATAGCTGATAGAACAGTTCATAATGAAAACAGTGAGAAAAAAATAGAACACATTTTTAAACGATTTTTAACTTGCGTCTTTTTCCAAGCAAGAATTATACCCAAGAACAATCTTAGTATGAGCATTACTCATCTGTATTTATAATGTTAAGGTACACTTCATAGATCAGTTAAACCAGCATTACTTGCATATGGAATGGCCCTGGATAGCAAAGGGAGTCCATCATGAATCTGTTACTGAGATGTTCATTTAATTCAAATAGGAAAGGCAAGAGGAAAAGCCTGGCTGGCAGATTTATTGATTACATTTCACCAGTGACCAGCAAAAGGCAAGCACTCTGAAAATCCCCAAAGGTGATCATTAGTACTGAGTAACTGTCACTAAACATTAGCACCATCAGCAGACTGGAACTAAAAGAAAGTGTGATGCTTTAAATGTGAGGCCCAAGAGAGATTGCCTGTGGTCCAAAGAAAAAATGGGACATCTTACATCATGGCACCTGTGTTTGAGACAAATGAAATGCTTTAAATATACATAAAATACATGTAATATATATATATATTAATGTGTATATAGAGAGACATAAAATTGGTCTAGCATAGTCAGGCAAATTGGGCAGGTCTCCCTACTATAAAACATAAAATTAATGTGTCAGCCTAATTTCGCGGTCCACTTGCCTGGAGCTGATTAGGACCAAATTAAACTTGGTCCTAATCAGCCTGAGTGCTTTGCAGGTAATACAGAAATCCATGGGATATGCTTATTACTGTAAAAGCACATGCACATTATCTGCAAAAGCAGTGTAAGAACAGGTTTACCCAAATAATATGTGGTTTCACACTTTGTAAGGCATTGTTAGTTCACCTATTTTTGGTGAATTTTTATTTGAAAGTCCCATGTTTCCATGGCACAGCAGAACCAGACATCAAACGTGTGATTTTTTATTTCTCATACTTGAATTTGATCTTATGATCCTTGACTTGGCTGAAGGAGCACTTTCTGTATCTGAGGCAATGAATTTAGATACTACAGGAAGAGAAAGTATATGAAGGGTTTTGCCACTTCCCATTAGCTATCTCCCCTTTTTTTTAACACATCCTGAGATTCCCATATGTGTGCTTTTGTTCCATGGGAAACAGCAGGAACAATACCTTTTGTACTGCTGGCAGACAACTGCTTCTGATATAGATACAGCGCTGCCTTTTCTGTACTTGAAGCATTGCCTCATTCAGGAAAAAGAGCCTATTTGAATTCCAGCCTCCTGGTCAGTCTATAGCCCTTGCTCCTAACACAGTATCCCAACAGAGAAAGTTATTTCTTGCAGTGACCTGGCACCAGCCCCTTTCATCACAGGGCCACAACAACAAAAGTATGATGCTGTTAAAGGTCCTTCCTCCCCCAGTGGTACCTACCTGGCAGTCACAGCAGAAAACAGAAGACATGGGAATGAGCTCTGGGAAGGCACATTCATCAAAAGTACCTAATCACTGTGAGCCTTCACTGTATCTGGTCACTGCCTTGTGACTCTGCATGAACAGAGCCATTACATGATCCAGCACAGAGGGCTGTCCACAGTGTGTAATCCAGTGAGCATCAAGGGTGAGAGTTTCGTGAGCTTGGGATGGCTCATGAAGCATGTTCCAGCATCTAAATTAAAACTTCAAGTATTAGGTGTGTAGCCTGTAAATAGGTATCTTCCAGAGAACAAGGTCTAAAGCAGCAGAAGGAAGATGAACTTTGGGAAGACTCAAGTTCTGCAGTACAATGAGAAAAGAAAGCCAACAGTGTGGTTTCTGTCTACAGCATGGGACACGGCATCAAGGGATGAGGATTCAGCTTTTCTGCTCTTTACTGAGATCACTTGAGCCACTTCAGGGCCCTCTGCTTCCTCGTCCCTCTTCCTACCATGTGGGACACAGCTCACGTGGGTGGTAAGTCTGGTCATCCCTGACCTGGATGGCAAGTTCTGGGTGAGAGACTCCTGCCTGAGTGGACACTCTTGCAATCTTTCTGGTAAACTGCGTGGACAGTTTACACATCATATAGGATTCTGACAGAAATCAATTCTTTAAAATCAAGATAATAATGAAGACAAGAGTAGGTCCATGAAAACACAGAGATTTATACTGGGAATAGAAGCAGCTCTGCAAGGTCCAGCTCAGTTGTCTCCAGCTGTCTTACATTTTATTTTCCAATTCCAATTTATATTTCTAGGCTTCCATCCCTAGAGAGATGGATAAGAGGCAGCTTCACAAAATGCTTACTTATATGCCAGAACCTGCTTTTTCATCTTCAGAACCTAACAATTTTGTATCTGTTTCAATGAGTTAAGGTTAAAAAAGGGACCAGTGGCTCAAAAAAAAAAAGAAGGTATCTCCATTCAATAATCTTTTATTTCGATGTGTGTCTGACAGCACCTAATCTCAGCATTTAGGTGATGTTCTTAAACTGTGACTTTTTCACTCACTTTTAGAAACACATTATTACTGAATAATGAACTCATGTTTATAATTGCTGTAACCTTAAAGGAAAAAAAGTAACTTTGCAACATTCTTCCATGTCTTATCCCCATATTTCCATATTGCATGAAGATATTGGCAATTATTATTTAAGTCAAAAGGGAAAAGCAAAATAATTTACATCATCCATCACAGCTCCCTTGCATGAATAAATTACAAGACACCATGGCAAATCAATCGCGGGGAAAAGAACAATCTGCATCAAACACTGTATTTGTGTGCATAATCTTTTTAATATTTCCTGACCTCGTATATCAAACCAGCAGATTGAATTCTGTGAACTTTAAGTAATACAAAGCTGTTTATCCCAAAGTCCTATGGGGAAGCTCCAATCTAATCAGTTAAATTCAGGACACAGCCATAGGAATTAAAAAGAACAGACCTAACTCAGCAAAAGTTGCAAAATCTGTTTGCCATTCAATTTAGTTTGCATAGACAGATCTTAATACAAGAATTGTCTCCTAGGGTTGTATGGACGAAGCCGTGTGCAAGGGGACCTGGTTGCTCATACTCCAGCAGTTGTGCCTAAGGACTTGTCACTAGACCTTTGCCAAGAGACCTATTTTTCACAGAATATTCTGAGTTGGAAGGGAACCACAAGGGCCATTGAGTCCAACTTTTAAGTGAATGGCCCATACAGGGATCAGACCCGCAACCTTGGTGTTATTTGCACCACTCTCTAACCAGCTGAGCTAATCTCAGGGTCACCTGCCTTCTTTAGGAGAAAAATTAAGCAGCCTGTTTGCTCTTCCCTTTCGGAAGACATATTTTTACCTTATTGTCAGTCCCAGCTAACAGGACAAGGCGAAGGTATCCAGGATGAACCCACTGCCTTGCTTTTAGAGGCTGCCAATGCTCCAGGGCAGGAAGGCATGGGAAGGGTGAGAGGATGTGAATGAACTTGTTATCTTCAAAAAGATAAAAACAAGTATTCAGTCTGAATTGACCAAGGGAAACACATTTTTGTTTTGTGAGGAACACCTATACAAAGAGTATACATGTGAATCTGAATTACTGCATTTCACTTCAGGGCCTCCAGAAAAGTTAGTGAAGCAAGAGCCTCCACAACAGTGGTCTCTCCATCATGCAGAAAGTTTCTGTGCCAAGACAGGCTTGCTCTACTGCATAAGTAGAAGCTGCACTCATCTACTGTCTGCAAATGCGTCACTCTCTACGGAACAGATCTTAGTGGAACTTCAGCAGGACTCTTGGCTGCCTTTCCTAAGGGATGCAGCATATGCCTGCCCTCCTGCTGAACAATCATTTGGTATCTTCTAACATCTACATACCCACTATTGCTTTTTCCCACAGTTAAATCCTCCTGTATAACCTCCTGCTTCAGGGTCACAGCTCTGTAGAGACTGGTATTAAGGGGATTCAAGCAGGCAGACTGAAAAAGAAATAGACCTCAGAGTTGATTTTGATAGGTGCTGCACATATCTATGGCCTATCCATGCTTCACAGGGTTCCTGAGGGATGACAAAAAATGGATACCTAAAAGAAAAATGACCTAAGTCCTGTTTCACAGATGAAGGAATGGAACACTGAAGTGGTAACTGCTGATTGACTTGCTCAAAATCATAAAAGAACTCTTGAATGCATAAAAATTTGGATGCAGACCATTCACACTCATGGTAAAATATTTTGGTTTAGGGCTTTGGTGGATTTCCAGGGGTAAAAGAAAATTCTGGTTTTACTTTCTCTCTGGGGAAAAAAAGAAGAATTTATAAAACTCATGAAGTCTTAGCAACAGACACAGAATAGCACAGCATTATCAGTTGTTAAAAAAAATGCTAGCTGTTTCTCATCTAATTTCTTTACTGTTTCTGCAAGTATGTTGAACGCACATTATAAATGTTATACCCCTGTCTCACTCCCCTTCCTTCCTCTCACATGAACTAAGTGTCCTAAATTTAATTTACCCCCTTACAAATTGGCTGCCCTTTCATGTCAGGAGAGAAAACGCCCACTCAGCATAGCTTGAAAGGAACCTGTCTGCAGTTGGGAGGGAGAAGTCGAGGTGCTGCTTTAGCTAACTAAATTAAATACAACTAGAGCTCAGAGCAGCTGGCAGGTTTGATTTGGATGTAGGATGCTGTGAGATAGCGATAAGTGAGTGCTCAGGACCAAAGGGAATTAAAAGGCTGTACTTGGGTTTAATGGAGTCACTCTCTTTCTGTGGCGCATCCATTAAGGACGCCGTGCTGGCACGTGGCACTGCCTGCACCACTTGCACTGCAAAGGGCCAGCTTCAAACGAGATTTGGGCTCCAAAGGACATGAGAATGTGGCTCTGGAGTGGGGCAGAAGGAGACCCTTGCTTTGCTGTCCTTACCACCTCATACTCTTGTCAAAGAAGGGGCAACTTCTGCCAGACCACAGGTTCAGATACCGCTCTGGACCATGTGGGAATCACCTGCCAAACCACCCAAGAGGTGGCTCAGAAAGTGCAAGAAATATCACATTACCCTGAATGAGAAATTTGTCTCCCTCTATTAAAGAATTCTTTGAAACTTGGAATGAAAAGAATTACAGAAAACATTTTCTTCACAAATCTTTTCAGCTTATTTAATAGTGCATTAGGCAGCAGTTTGTGTGTAGTCTGTACTCCCTTGCTCTCTCCTGGTATATTAGTATTTCTCTTGTTCATGTAAGCTCTTCCCTGAGGAACAATGAAGATGGGAAAACATTTTTAAAGATTATGATTCAACTGTAAAACCTCTATTTGTCAGTGTCACCAACAGGCAGGTGTAATGCCTGAAAGTGTCTTTCAACTCGGCTTTCTAAAAGGACTAAAAATGTAAATGAAACTTTGATTTCATAATTAGTACCATAGATTTGACACTTGTCTGCCTCTGGTAATGAGGGGAACTTTCCTTACATTTGCAAAATACTATGAAACCTCCTCAAGGAAGATGTTGCAGAAGTGAAGAGCTGTGACTGGGTGCTGTAATATGCCATGTTTCAAATGAGTTACCCAGCAAGACACCTCTGCAGGCAGAACAGGCAAAATATTCAATTTTAAGGCTTTTTATTCTTTTTCTTTTAAATTAAAACCTGGAGGATTTAAATTTTAAGTGCAAGAGCATGGAAATATTGGTCACTAGATGCTGACAGTGTTTATTAACATAAGCAATCCCCTTGAATGTCACAATTTCTAACTAAATTTAGTTAGAACACTGAACACTAGAGTAATTATCATGACAATGAATTTGACAAGCCCCATTTCCAACAAACAGTCATTACAGAATCCTTGGTCTTTTGCTCAATTCAAAGCTAATCTTCCTTTTTTTTTTTCCTTTTCTGTATATATGCCAATCTAACCTATGTGGTAAAACAACTCAAGAACATATAAATATGTTTGTTTCCTCATGCATAGAGGTGCATGTATATGAATACAATTTTCAGTAAATGATGTGCCAAGGAAAAAAGAGAAATTGTTTTGAATAATATTTATTAGTTCTGTACAGAGAAAAACATTGTAGTGGGTTAAGAATAAGAGCCACATAATTTGACTGATTATTGATTTCAACAGGAAAAACACCAACTCACATGAGACTGTACACGTGGTACAGGCAAAACCAAGAGAGATATACAATAAAGAAAAGAGGAGAAAGAAAATATCCCTTCAAAGATGATGACTCTCCAAGCAAATTCAGACCTCTTCTTCACCTTTAATTTATTTTATCTGATAGTTTTTCATTTGTCCTCTCTTGGAGGTAAGGTCATTACTACTCTGCATTACAACAGCAGCCAGTAATCCCAGCTGTAATCAAGATCCCATTGTATCAAAAACTATTGTGGAAAGAGACACTTTCACCAAAAATGTCTTGGAAAATATCAACTGTGTGACTAGGAAATAAATGTCTTAGTTGGTATACTTGCCTAAGTGAACAGTGCAAAAATATAGGCTGCATTCATGCAATTAGAGATTGCAATTATGCAGTGAAAGCCATGATTTCAGCAAAACTTCTCCTTGCTTTAAATTGCCAGGATTATGTCCACTACTGCACTGTAATTGGTAAAGATGATAGAGAAAAGTATTGGGAAGGTGTGATAGTTATCCCTTTGGATGCAATTATTTTAGTCTGTAACAAAGGTATTTTGTTATGTATCTGCAGGAAGTTCTTAATGAAGTTTTTATACATCACTTCAAGAAAATAGTCTTGTTAGATATTTTATCTGTTGCACCTAGATATCAAGATATTTCCAGCTACTTATGTCATACTATGCTCTAAAACAATGAATGATACTGATTGAAGTATTTCACTGTAGTGGTCTCCACTAAAAAATGGGGAGAAATGAATGGCTGTCTGACATTTTGCAGCTTATCAGGCTTTTAAGATGGCCATTTTTTTCTCAACTAATTTCCAGTTAGAAGCGTCAAGACTTCCCAAGGTACAAAACATGCAATTTTTCATGACAAAATAAATTTTCAAGGAACCTTTATTGGAAAGGGAAAATGAAAGTAGGTGAACCTGACACTGTTCATCCAGAACTTATTTTGAAAACCTGGACACAACATCCTGACACAAAAAACTAAACTCTGCCTGCAAAATTTGACAAAAATTTACTAAGACCTGGTGGTGTTCAGGACACATCCAAACCTGCTCACATCTTTTGAAGCCTGAGGATCTCAAATTAATGTACAAGAATTTGAAAATCTTGGCATTAAGAGGGACCATAATGAAAAGTAAATTTGAGAACTGACGCAGCAAAGGACGTTTTCTAGAAGGCTGGATGTGAAACAGCTCTTCATGTTTAGGTGCCTTTAGGTATTAAACCTGACTACTGCCACTGCTGTCTATGTGGGGCTCAACAGTGAATTTTTAGCTGAATTACCTATAATTTAAGAAAACTGTTCACTGCTGCCCTCTCCAAGAAGTTGCCAACCCTTTGCCAGAGCAGAAGGGAGCAGTGCTGGTGTCCTCACCATGACGGGCACAGCCACAGCACTGTGACCATCTGCTACCGAGCCAGAGAACGCTGTAATCTTTTACAACCAAATTAAATCTCTTGAAACAAGGACTACAGGGAGTGGGTGCTTAGAGGAACACACAAATATTTTCTTGTACCTAGTGGTGTGGCTTTGGAAGGGAAACATTTCCCACAGCGATCATGGGGTGACGCCTTCGCCTGTTACCCTGCAGGGCACATCCACTCTGTGCTTTGAAAGGCCACCTTCTCTCACAGAATCTGGCCTGTGATGTTCAACTTCCACACTTCTGTTTTCACACTAACACTGAAGGGATCCTGAGAGAGCTACCACAGCTCTCTTGGTCTTTTGGTTCAGAACTGTTAAGCCTACTCTGCCAATGCATTTTAGTGATAGAATTACAGATATAATAGTTAAACCTGTGTAATAACCCTTGGGGGTCTTTTATTCCACAATATAATTGCTTTGTCTGATTATTTTTTTGTTATTTAGCTTATGAGGTATGAACCCTTAAGTATTCTATAAGAATCTCCGGAATTATTTCCTTTTCTTAAAAGCCAAACACTATCCCACCATAGTCCCACATGACAACCAGCAACAGTCCTTCTCTACACATTTTCTCAGAGCTCCCACAGCAACACAGGTGTGCAGGGAAGAATGACAAATTTAAGGAATTAATATAGTGCAGAAAGTAAAATTCAGTTAATAAAGCAATATCTGGGAACAGTCCACTGTAAAACAAACCTTGTTTTCCATAAGAAATAGAGCTGCAATTTTCCAAAGACACCTCCACAAATACAATACCTTCCTTATATTGGATTAAACTTGATCACAGGAAAAGCAAGCAAATATAGTTACACTTGAAGTAGCAAATCTATTTCTGGCGGCATTTCTCTTAATCCCTGCAGAATTATTCACTGTTCCTTTTGGATAGTGTAAATGTCCCACTAAATCTTTTTTTTTAGCTGTGTTCTAAATATGCCTGTAAGACAACAATAGATTTTTGTGCACAGTGTCCGAACATTATTGTTAGATGCAATTATACATCAGGTCAAGTACTAAAAAAATTTATAAGCATCTGTCTGTGGTATTGAGCAGCTACTCAGCTACCAGAAGTAGCTTTATGATACATAGCAATATATATAGTATATTTTATTTCATTTGTTCATTCTGGGACTGTTTCAGTCCCTCCATTGGCTAAGGTTTTCTGGTGGTATCCTTAAAATCAATTATTATTCATCGTTACTCCTTCATAGGAATAGTGATACATTTCCTCACTGCAGAAATAATCAGCAATAACAATGTAATATCAAGTTGCTACCTTTTTAATGAGCCAAGAAACGTAACTATTAGTTTGTTGTACCTTCTCATGTCACAATAAAAATACATCCATTTTTAGTGTAATAAAGTCAAACCCATTGAAATTACCCTACCTGGAAAACACACTAATAGGCCTTTGATTGAATTAATTAACATTACCTGTTATTTCAATGCTCTAGATGAACCATGAAGTCCAGCACAGTTTTATAATTCTTAAAAATTACTTTAGAAAATATAAAATCATAATATTCCAATTAAAGAATTACCTGCCATTTTCCTGTTGTTTACTTACATCAATGATAAAGCATCAGGAACGCCTAGGTAGGCAAAGAATATGAAGGCTAAGATTCTTAGAAGTTTACAGGTGTCCAAGTTTTACAGCGTAGATGTAAAATACCGAAGGCCAACTTTTAGAAGGCATTTAGGTGTCTAAAGATGCACACCACTGAGCTGTGTCTTTTTCAGTTATGCCCCTTTAGTTCAGAATGTGTTGAACACGCAGTTCTGAAAACATGTCTGTGCCATCTGTGTCTTTAGTACCCTATATTTAGTACCCTATAATAGCATTACGCTTTGAAACTAAAACCCTAATGCACCATTTCCACCCTTTTCCCCTTTCCTTTGCATCAGCTGCTATTTTATATTTTCATACAACCCCTACGAGTCTTCTGTGTGGTCACGTAGAGGTGGCCTCAACCGTCCAGATGTGTCCTACCAGCAGAACAGGCAAGAGAACGGAGGAGGTGGAGCCCACCTGGAGGGCTGTAGCTCGGCTTGGCTGTGGAACAGCAGCACACCATCATCACCAGGACACTGCCAGTCTCGCATATGCCCATTAGCAGGCACACAGATGTTGAGAGCATTTTCTCAGCAGAAACCGAACGCTCAGAGGTCAGGTACAAGTGACCCACGTGCACTGCTGCAAGCAGCCAGGCAGCGAGGACAACCCTTCCTTCCAAGTCTTCCCTCCTGCTGTCTCCCAGCATGACAGTGGGAGGGAAAATGCACAGCTCAGAGGAATCTAAATTTGAACAGCTGAGCTCAAATGAGAGCTTTTTACCTCCTCGGGCTTCCTTTATAAAACTATTTGTCTTTTTTTGTTGAAGATGAATAAAGCAACAGTGGAAAACACCAAAAAATATTTCAAATTAAAACCAATGCTTAAATAATTTTATATCAAATTTTGTCCACTGTTCTTTCATTCTGAGATAATTGTTTTTTCATCAGAGATTTATGAACCCCTGAGAAGAAAAGTATATAGAAATACTGTTAGAATTGCATTATTCCCAATTTATTTACCTTATTATATCAACTCTAGTGGACATGCTGCTTTATATTTTAAGAGGCTTCTCATTCATTCTGATTCATTTCTGATTATGGTCCATTATTTTTTTCTATGTATCTTCTGTAAATAAAATGGAAATTACGTTTGGAATCTGAAGTCCTTGCATATTTACTTAATCCAGTCAAGCCCAAAATACTTGCCTTAGCAGTCTAACAGCCTATCAGAGAAACATGCCACAATCATTTACATGATGATGAAATGGGAAAATGGATTAAGTAGTGGCTGATCACCTTGGGATAGTCAGAAAATAATGGAGCCTCCAGACACCCTGAACCCTTTAGGTGCAAGAGGACTGACCCAGTGCCTCTGCTGTCTGTTTAGGGACTTTTGCTGAGCAGTACACCCTGTTCATAGTTTGCACCTCACAAAAGTTCATACTTGGCAGATGGGACTGTCTCTCCCAGGAGGAGTTTAACTCATGAAGTCCTACTTATCCTCCAAACAAACCAGACCAATGCCAGGAAGCCATAATAGCGCAGGACATCTACTTGTTTCTTCTTGACCTCCACAAATATTTTTCTAGACTCACTATATTGCTCTCATTTTGGAGAAATAATCATGAGTAAATACATGTACACAGTAGTGTAACTTCTGTCTCAGCAGTCACTCTAAACCAAATGACTCAGTTTTTTTTCTTTTACTCTCTCGGTCACAGTGGCCACACAGCCCTGGTGGAACAGAGGAGCATGATGTAACCCTTTGAAACACCTACATTTTCAACTATACAGTGCTCTGCACACCAGTTCACTAATTATCCCAAACCGACCTTTTTCCTCGGGGACAGCAGGAATCCCATTACTCTGCATTCACGGAGGATAGAGAAGTTGCCCTGAATTGGCCATAATTTTTGTTCTGTTGGTGCCCAAGCTGGAGAAATATACCACTTGAGGTCTGAAAACTCCTGGGTGGCTTTTCTTGTCTACTGTTTTAGACATCTTTACCACCTGAAAGCTCATTTGGTTCAAACAGATGAGTTCACAGAGCTGGCAAGAAAATTTCTGCCACTCTGGGTAGTGTAAGTACTTCCATGCATGAGAGACAAAAAAAGTAGCTGATGTGTGAGGTGACATTCAAAGCACTGCTGCCTCTGCAGAACAGAATTATTATTTTTTGCTGCTGTTCTCTGCATGTGAGTTGAGGCCTCGAGCCAGGCTGCTGTCTGCGGCAGAGAAACAGAAAGAAACATGAACATGTTTTCATGCCTTACAGCTGAATTCTGCAAGGCATGGCACATCTTTTTGGAGGTCATGAGCCTCCCCAGCTAGGTCAGATCAAACACCTTTGGGGTTTGCACCCCTGAGGAGAAAATATGGTTTTTTATGATATAAATGTCAAAGAGCTATGGCCTGTTAAAATGTGCTACTGCCTTGTGGGTTATTTTACACTGACTTTAATTATGCTCCATCTTCATTTGAAAGCCTGGTTAGCACACGGTTCAGTTGAAGCCACATTGCCTGCCCAGCTGTGTGCAGACCCGTTTGTGGGGATTTCAGAGACATGTCAGAGACAGCAGATACTGAACTACACCAGGAGTATCTCACACCTGTACCAATTTAGTAGCCAGAAAGAAAACTAATAGCCTCTCCTGCTCTTTCAGACCCTGGGATGCCTTGACAAACACAGCCTAGATGCTAGAAATCCCATTCTGACTCAAAACTATGCAATTAAGCCAAATTTCTCATTTCTGTTCCCTTATTAAAGGTAAGAGATTTATATCAACAGAACTGTATCATTTCTTTCATAATGAAGACTAACACAGGAATTTAAAGCTGTGGTCGATATATGATGGTGTGCTAGGAACCAAAATATGCAACTATTTGTCATTAAGGTTTAGTTTCCTTATGCCAAGGTTGGGGCCATTTTTGTTCATTAATACCGAACAAACATTTGTTTCACCTGACTTTATTCCCAGCCAGTGCAACACTGAAGCAGAACAGAACTCTAGATCAACGTCAATCAGACCAGCTTCTCAATATTTTTGTTTTTAATGTTAAGGGCAGAATATGCCAGGATTGTTCAACAAGGACTACAAGCAAAACCAAGTAATATATTTCCAGCTTCCTGTGACACACGACTTTTGTTAGACATCATGCACTAGGACTAGCATGATATCCATGTAGTTTCTTCTTTACTCCAGGATGCACTCAGTCTATTTTTAAATGCTTGGTAACACGCTTTTGAATCATTGCTCATTTTTCACAGGTCTGCAGCTCCACACATCCAAGTTTCTTTACATGATGACTTTTGCATATGTTAGATACTATTTGTGTTACATGCTTTTTGTGCTCTCTGAGTTACCCCCAAACCTGTTTTTTCCTATCTCTGCCTGCATTTCTTTAACTCACCAGTACTGAGCTGTCTACAGCCACTGGGCCCTCAGTGTTCACCTGTGCCCTGTCTCTTATCACCCCAGGCCTGCATGTCTCTGTGCCCATCCTGTTTCCATCTCTCAAGGCATCTGCTATCGTGCAAAGTCTGCATTTTTCTGCATAATATTACTCTGTTAGAGCCATAAATATCTTATTCTACACTGCTATACAACTTCTTATTCTACACTTCTACTATAACTGCTTGTTACTGATATCTGTGTAAGGCTGTAGGTTGTACCACACAAAGAGAAACAAATAAAAAAAATTAGCCACAGCTACCTGGCCAATTAAAGAATTTGCTGTCACAGGTAAACCAGGGAAATAAAAGCTACAGGCAAGTCAGGAGAAGTTCAGACAGAGTAAACCTATCAAGCCTCAGTCCTGAGGTCTTAAAACCTCAGTACAGGGCCTGTGGCCTGTTCTAGCCATGGCAATACCTGTTACAGGTGTACCTGGACAGTGTCATCAGAGTGAGCTGGGCAAAAGATGGCTGTGACCTGAGAATGGGGCAATACCATGGAGAAATTGAGCTTGTACACCTTTGTCACATCTACATTTCCAAGCTGGGGTAGAGGCATTTTTCTTCCAATTTAAATGAATCATTCATTAAAGGTGTCTCAGGCTCTTTATCCATCTGCAGTCATTTTATGAGAGGTGGACCCTGATGAGTTGTTTGCTTTGACAGCACAAAGCAGAAACATGTTCTGATCAAATGAGATGTTGTGTTTGTTGAGTTTATACAACACTGATTTTTTAAAAATTAATTTTAGCAACAGTGGATATTTTACTTTTTCTTATGGAGAAATATTTTTTCTTAAGTGTGCATGGTACATAAAAGAGTGAGCAACTTGCAGCTAGTCAGTGTTAGAGAAAAGGATGATACTGAAGTGCCTTCAGTCACCTGGCATGTTGACTCATTCAGGCAAATACAAATCCCCTTGGTAAAATTATTTCTTGAATAACAGTCAAGTTATGACAGCATGAAAATTTAACATGTGATCTTAACTTTCCCCCAGGTAATGTCTAGTATTACTGAACTGGAATATCACATGTATCCTTTTAAAAATAAGCTAACATTTGAAAATTTGTTTTAGGCTAGGCTTTAGACATTTTGGACCTTGGTGGGTCCTAAAAATGCAAATTTGTCTTCTCCTTTCATGCTGTCAACTGTCCTCTCCTCTATCCCAACCTGTAACACTTTTGAATGTGCTTGAGTTCTCAATCCAAGATTTGACCCCCCGTTTTTTCCCTCTCCTGTCCCTCATCACATCCCATCACACCCCCAAATTCCTGCCTCTCACAGCTGTCACTGTATGTCCCAAACTAAGAGCACAGGGTTAGTCTCTATTTTACAGCAAGAGTGATGTGGCAGGGAGTAACCCCTGAGCTCTGCAGGTGTTACCTCTTTGGGCACCCTTTGCACCTTCAGGGGAGAGTTCTCCCCTCCCAGGGACATGACCAGGTAAGCTGGGTGCATGGCCAGGTACCACACAATAATCTGGTCAGGAAAATGGTCTGGATGGACTGAAAAGGCCTGCAGGGTCCCAAATAATCACTTGATTTTTTTTTAAATCTAAGTCTGGCTCTGTCTATTTTTCTATGTATAAAAGATAAACAGAATCTATCAATCTTGTGCATAATAAGTACAAATTAAGTAGCACTGCACAGCTTATCACACACACAATATAGCAGAAAAACAATGCAAAAATCTTATCTATGCACTCTCACATTACCTGCTTATCTTGTGGCTATCAGAGCAGTCATCTAAGCCCTTACATGTGTATCAATATGAGCAGCAGTCCCTAGTGCAGCATCGCTGATGTTTCCTTTACAGCACATTACTCCTCAGTAAAAAAAATACCCTAATTGCAGATGAACTTCAGTTGGAGAAAAGAGAGTTCTAATTTATTTTTTTTTCCCCTGGTCCGTAACCTACCATCAACACTGAGTTCAGAAAACAATCCTGCCATGACTAAACCAAGTGTAAAATCTAACTGCCAAAGTGAGCTCCACTGGTGCAGATTTCTGAGAAAACAGGGGACCTGTAACAGGCATTGCCTGCGTGTCAACAAATTCTAAAATAAACTTAGAACTTGTGCAGGTCATCAGATCTGACAGTCCTGAGTCTCTCCAGTTAGCTATGTGTTGGGATGGCATGGAAAATGCTGATGCTCCAACTCTAACCCATCCAGGCAAACCACTTGTTAGGACGGGGAACCCTTTAGTAAAGTAAGCATCTACACATGATGGATGATCTGAAGCCTTAGGTCGTTCCATTTCACAGACACCACCAAAATGCCATCAGTCATAGCAGTTTTCAGTCATGACATCAATCAAAGCCATACTTTAGTAAATTTTAGCAGAAACAATTTGCATCTTGAATTATCAGATCTCTGCCTCTCAGTGCTTATGATAGTCACATTTTTCACTGAATTGCTTTGGAAAGAGCAAATGCAAAAGTTCCTGGGAGTGAAATGAAATTGTGATGGCTTATGCTTAGACAGTAACTTCTAGCAACACTCTGCAAGAATTTATGGCTAAAACTTATGTTTCTATCTCGTTAAAACAGGAGCTAGCAAAGAATTTTCAGTTGGAGTGAATGTCCTAAGCCCTGATTCAGACAGGAAGAAAGGCTGGATTTCAGCTTTTTTTGTAAAGAATAAGATCAACCTAAGCAGTTCTTCAAGTTTTATGGAGTTCAGAAAAAAAGAGAGTTTTTCATGCCAAGATCAGAACTAAACGGAAGCACTGCACAAGTTCTGGAAAACCTGTTTTTCCTATGTCCTGCAGACAGGGTAAGCAGGGACATAGAAGAAGACATAAAGATGAGGATTTTGTGCTGACAGTTCATAAAGACAGACTACCGTGTGCCTTAGGCAGGACAGACACAGTTTCAGACCCTGCCCAGAAGCTGGGCAGCCCTAGGGGAGCGTAGGAGGGTACACTCTTTTCATTTAAGGAGGTGAACTTTGTCTTCATATGAAAGCATCACAGCAACAGCTGTGATGAGGCTCAGCAGGTATCACCTGTCCTAATTTTAATAAGGTGGTTATGTCCAGAACTAAATCTCCAAACAATGCAAATCAAGGCAGAGCTATCAGGTTTCACATGCCTGTACAAGTTGGTGGCACCAGCTGAGTACCTGTCTTAGGCCTTTTATATCTCTCATGATCTTTTGGCCATGAGAGGCAAATTCAAATGTGTAATCCTGGTCCTACTGAGAAGACGTACAAAGCACTCGAAGTCCAGCATAGTCTGAGTGCCCACACAGAACCTGCAGCTTTCAACAGGCCACGTGAGCCCTCTCTTCTCAAGGCACAAGATTTACTGCTTATGGCTTGTATCTCCTGTAACTACTCCGTGTTTCAAGGCAGGGTGTTGACCAACTGTCTTTGTACTGCTTCTTCAAAACACACAGACTGCCATCACTGAAGTTTATCAGCAACTCTCAGGGAAACAAACCCTGTGTCTTGATTGCAACACCACAGTGGAGCTGCTTTGAGTCAGCTCCACCAACCACCCCTAATGGTCCCAGGCAGCTCCTGTGTGTTCCCCTGCCTTATGGATGTGCTCTTGGCTTATTGGGATTGGGTTAAGACAGGCAGGTTTTTTGCCTGTTCTTTGAGGGCATGAAGGTTCAGGTGTATGGGTGTGCCTCACAGCAGCAACAAAACTCCCCTGTGGAGGTCAGTGCACAGGTACATATTTTGGAAGAGCCTTCTAAAGACAGGAAGTCTGATCAAACTGCCAGCTACCCTCACCTCTGAATTTTGGGGCCAATTAATTATATCTACGTTTCTAACTCAGATCTTCCCATACAATGGTCATGTCATATCTGATGGTGCTGGCACAGAGCTGCTTGGCTATGGAATGGTTATGGTCTAAGGAATTAGTTTGAAACTTCTCTTTGTGGGGATGAAAATATCAATTCATAATCAAAAGCAATAAAAAAAAAGAAAATGAGCGCTCACAAATGCAATAGCATACGTTTCAATCTAACATCATTATGAATGCTTTTGGCTGTAGGTTCTTTCTGGTTTATAACTTTATAATTAACAACCTGTAAAGTCAAAGCAACACACATGCAGAGCTTTAAATAATTTGGTGTGCTGCATTTCATTTCTGTAGGTGTTGTCTTTTAATAGTTCTAGCCATATTCTGGAGTATATCATTACATAAATTCCTAATTTAATGCAATTCCTGAACAAAAACATGTGTTTTTTTAAAGCTAAACTTGATATCATATTGTCTTGAAAGCTGTCATCTTAAAAATATAGTAGTGTTTCAATTTAGCTGAGATATATTGAAAAAAAAAAGAACCTTGTGCTCAATTTTAATGTGTTTTTCAAGGTCTACTGATGTTTTCTATATTTGTTTTTAGCTGGTAAAAGGAAAATGAGATAGAAAAAGAAAGCTGAGCTGGGTGAACGATTCATAAAATTAGTTTGGACTTGCCTAAAAAGAAATTCTATGCATCCCAAACCTCATTTTCCTACTGAATGTTCAAGTCTGACTTTCAGCTACACTACTCCTCTTTGTTTTACCTTGTGTCACTCTAAAATATTATTACTCTTTGTGTGATTACAGAGAATAAAATGCTTCCTTATTAATACAGCAATTTTTCTTTCACGCTACTTGAAAGGAAAGTCAACAGAACCACAAGGATCTGAGAGAGACCAGGCTCACTTACCTCTTGGCAACTAAAATTACAGTATGGGTAGTTGTAGATGGCAAAAAAAGTAGTGATAATCTCAGCTCTGTTCCTCCTCCTGCACATAAGAGCCAAGCTCCACAGTTTCCAAAGGAGCTACAATCTCCTGGTAATCAACTGCCCTAAAAGTTCAGGACTCCTTTTTGAGTTCAATTCATCATTTTAAAAAAAATTCTCTCTTAACAAAGCAGGGCCACAAGCAATATGAGCTGGCAACTTGATTACAGAAACCATGATGAGAAGATGTCTGTGGAGATCACCCCCACAGGAGTAATCCCTGCAGATCTGCACAGAGATGAATCCACCTGCAATATCTGGCCAACACTGTGCGCTTCCCAGAACTCTTTATGGGTCCTCATATTAGAGTTAACATTCCCTTTTTTTTTTAAGACCTTTATCAAACATATAAGATTCCCGAAACATTTCTGTTCTAGGAATTGCAATTGCCTTGCCAGACTTTGTTAGGGAGATGACAGGACAAGGGCTAATGGTTTCAAACTAAAAGAGTGTTGACTTAGACTAGATATAAAGAAGAAATTTCTTATGATGAGAGTGCTGAAAGACTGAAACAGGTTGCCCTGAGAGGTGGTGGATGGCTCATCCCTAGAGGTGTTCAAAGTCAGGTTAGACTTCAACCTGGTCTTGTTGAAGATGCCTCTCTTTATTGCTGGGGAGTTAGAACTAGATGGTCTTTAAGATTCCTTCCAAACCAAACTATTCTACGATTCTGTAATATGTGGGAAAACCTTTTTTGTAAGTGGTGCACAAGAGACAGCAGAGAAAATGCTTGTCACCATTACTTTAAACAGAAAGAAATGGGAAAACGCGATCAGATAAAAGAGAGTTAACAAAAATAAGCAGAAGATTAATTCATTATATTAGTCCTCTGTAAATAAGGATAGCTGTCCAAGTATTAAAATAAAATCTACATAAATAAAAGGAAAGGCTAAGAAATCTTTTCTTCTGATCCAAATGCACAAAAAGATTGCTTTGATGCTGATGAAGGAAAGTGTTTCAAAGATATGATGAAGGATATATACTATTCTGCTACTGTCCATCAGACCCTGGACAAAGACAGGCTATTTGGATAAAGTGGTTTATAAGAGCATGAAGGACACTGAGGCATGGGGCAGAATGTAAAGCAAAATTATGGTGCTGTTTTTTTCCAGTGTTGATTAGTCTTGCCAGTAGTTTCTAAAATAATTCTGAAAATCTAAAATAATGCCAGCAACGGGGGACTTCTCAAAACAAAGCTAAGGACCCAAATCAAAGCCTTTGGCAGCTCACTGGACACCTCAGCCTTACTTTGGACAGCTCAAGGACAAACATTTCTGATGAAAACCTTTTCATTGTAATTTGTCTCTCCTGATATTTTGATATTTAATGAAGAATATTCATACTTAGTATAAGGGAAGCACTCCAGGATTTCCAGTAGTGTTTTTTAAAAACAGAAGAATCCATACTTTGCTTGAATCCTGAGGCTGGGACTAGAAATGTTTACTGAACGGTCTCTGATGAGAATTTTATCCTAACTAGTTTGTAAGTTTTTCATCAAAGAACATCTGCTAAAGGCAGCATAAAGCATCCATGGCATGATCAGGGAGAATGACAAACACATTGGTAATTCATCACTGACAGAGTGGTGACAGCTCGAGCCCTACAGTCTAACCACATTTCCAAAAGGAAGCAGGTGGATATAAACCAGCAAAGAGCCTGAAAGCGAATCCTGGGAGGGTTCACATGCACTGACTGTCCAGCCCTTGAGCTACCGAGTTACCCAGGATAACAACAAGGCAATGGTTCTGCAAAAGGACTTGAGCCAACTTTAAACAACAATGGATAAGTCCACCTGCTCACTCTCCAAGAGACTCCCTCCACATATGCAACCTGCCAGCAGATTCACCAGCCTAAAAGTAAACCTGACTCATGGCCACGGTATTGGTTAAAGGACCAAGTCAGTCCAACCCTTTGCTGTCATCAGCAAATAGTAAGACACAAAATAAGAAATGCTACATGATTGTACAAGCCCTTCAGGTTCGTGTTCTCGCTCTCCAAAACCCTTAGGAAAATACAGTCATCTGACATACTTCACATAAATACCTATCTAAAAAATTATTTTAGTCAAAGGTGATTTTTGCCCTCTTTCCTACTGGTAAAATGTCAAGCATGCCTGCTCCCAGAAAGTGATGAGCATGAGTGTGGAGAGAGAGAGAGAGAGAGGGAGAGGGAGAGAGAGAGAGAGAATGAGAGGAAGAAAGAGAGATCCGGAGAAGACTGAGTAACTTCATTTGTACTCATTAACTGAGAAAGATGCAATCTCCCCTGGGATATTACTGGCAAAATGGTAGGTAACCTCAGAGGCAGCAAGGAAGTCTTAGTTCTTCTGCTACTAAAGTTGGGCACCTGGCCAAGCTGCCACTTCTTGTTGAAGTAAGCCTGGATCTGCATAGCCATGCCCTGAAGAAAAGCTGAACTCCACCTGCTTTCCTGAGGAGAACTTTGATTATGCAAGCCCTTTCTTTCTTTATAAAATACAAAGAAAATATGAGCTTGAATCTTGCCATGACTGAAGTCTGCTGACTATAAGCACAGGGGAAAGTACTTGCATCTTGTCTTCATTCAGATTTGTGTTTGCTCCAGTCTGGTCTGTGTATGTCCCTTTCTGCATTATGGTAGTTCAGAATAGATATGCTGAATATTCACTGAATATGCACTGGAGTTGACGTGAAGTTATTCAGATAATTAGTTGCCAGATCACTTTTTTAGCATAGGGTGAATACTAAAATACACAGTGTGCAGAAATTTGAAGTAAAAACCTGTAGTTAGCTAGCAGTAAAGCTCTTGACAAATGCCCAATGCTTCCTCTTAAACACTAATAATGTTTCACTGCAGCTTTTTGATACCTAGATGGACAGAAGAGGAATTTCTTTAAATGAGAAGAAAATTATGATACTTCTTAGCTAGCAAGGCTCTAAAAAATCAATTCTGCTCTCTCAAAGTCATGACTTCTCAATACAGAAAATGAAACCTTTTAAATAATATTGATTGCTATTGTTAAACTGTGAACGGACAGATTATCTACTCATGCAAATAAGGAGAAAAATAATGTCCAAATTCAGAAGAGTTATACAAAGAACAATTCTGCCCTACTGTAAGAGGTTACAGGGAATATTTCATTTATATGTTTTTTTCAATATTCTGTCTGCAAAGAGAAGTCAAGCTATGTGCTACATCATGAGGACTGTATGACAGCAACATCTTTGTCAAAAATATCCCAGGGACTGCTGTGGGACTTAGACTGCATGATATTTCCCTCTAGAACTCAGACGATGAGACAGAACTGCATCCTTGCAAATGATCCCAGATTAGGGTGACTGACTCATTCTCCAGCAGATAAAGGTTGAAGAAACAGACTTTGGAAAACCTGGAAAATCTTATAGGGTTCAATAAGTGAAATGCTCTGCACTAAGCAGGATTAACCACTGGGAGGTGATCAGCTGAGTAACAGCTCTGCTGGAGAGGACTTAGGATAGTGATGAACATTGAGTTGCAAATAAAGCAAAATGTGCACAGGGCTGTCTGAAGAGGACTTTGGGAAATGTGGGTCATAGGCCAGGATCAGTTGTTACCACCCACTCCCACTTGGTGCTGGTGAAGCTTAGCAATGGAATACTGTACCCAAGTTTCTGTCTCCCTGCTTAGGAGTTATCCTGAGAAACTGGAGAGAGCCCAGCTCAGGTCTACACAGTCTGGGGCCTACAGCATGGGACACTTGACACCCGAGGTCACTTGGTCCGGGGAAGGGATGGCTCAGGGGCGATCTTGTAGCATCCTTTGACTACTTGAAGGGGATTTACAAAGGTGACAGAACCAAATTCTCCGTGATAGGAAAATAAGGCAGAACAGGGCTGTGAAGATATGACATCCTTGTCTACACCTATCCATGCTGACCTAGTCCAATGCTGGCCACAAGTTTGTCTTGACTAGGAGGTTGGACTGGAGGCCTCATGAGGTTTGTCTCAACCACAATTTTTAAAATTTTACTAATACAGTATCCTAATGTAATCATTTTCTAATATATGCAGAAGAATGCTAAAGTGAGAACCCTCTATCATAGTCAGATGCAGCTTCATCATTAAGGCAGTTAATTCAGTTGACTAACACAACTTTTTAATTTGGGAATGGGTAAGCATGATTTACTCTGGCACATTAACACTGCTCAATGAAAAAAATTGAGAATATTTTTCACAAAAGTTTTAGACTATTATTTTAAAAATTCTTATGTAAAACATTCACAAGAAATCCTGAAATAATAAAATTCTTTTTAGAAGCTCAGTTCGGTTGCACTGAATATTCCCCAAATGTCTACCAATTTATGGCAAAGAAAGATAATGACAGGAATTTTAATAGCTCTAGTGTGAAACCAAGTGAAACTAAGTGGTTTGAACTGATACATTCAAACATGAAAAATCCATTCCAAAAAATGTGAACATTAACAACTGAAGGAAGGCTTACAAGAATAGCTGCTAGTGTGGACCACAAGGTTTTCATGTGACTAATTAATTTTAAACAAAAAATATTCAGGAACTATTAAATGCAAATGTCAGAAATGTTCTTCTTTCTCTCTTACATGACATATATTCATCCTGTTGGTCTTGCCTCCCTGCTCCCAAACTCTCAGCTCCTTATGTAATTCATTTGTTATGGAGAACACCAAAGAGTACTAGCTTTTGCTGATACCTTCATGAAATTCAGAACACCATTGACTACTTAGCTGTATTTTTCCTACTTTGAATTTGGATTTTCTGAGACACATTTAGATTTTTTTTTTATTTCAAAGGAGTACTTAATAATGAAATAAAATTATTTGGTTAAATTAGAGTAATTTTGGTTGGAGACCAGAATAATAGAGGAACCATCTGGCTATGACTTTCCAATATTGCTTAGACTGTCAAGCTAGGGAAAAAAGTAACGTTTTGAGAGGTAACATGTTATTCTGCTGATTAAAAGAATATGATTGGAGAGTACTCAATATTGCGGTAAATCCCCCCAAAAAATAGAGTTTGCAAATTTTATGCAAATTTAAATGTTAGCACAACATTTCTCATGAATTTGAAAAATGTGCCTGTATACCTAGAGGAGCACCACATCACTGTAGCTCATATCTTTTGGCCTTCCAAATTTAAATTAATACGCAATAAAGACAGCAGTGAGCTTTCCTAGCAGGGCAGGAGAGAATTTCAGATTCCCTGAACTAATGGTTCATTGTGCCTTGCTATGAAAACTCTACCATGTCCTTTCCTCTCAGCCAGAATTTTTCTAAAGACTGTTGTCATTTGCATCACAGACATGAAAGGCAGTCGGTGCATTTTGGAAACGAATTGTGCCGATATGCATACACCAAAGATGGTAGGTAGTGATTGGTTAGTAAGGCACAGCCCTTTGCACAGGAGCCTCTTGCAAAGTAAAAATGAATTAATTATAATCTCAGAAAACATCTCTTTTAGTGTGGGCCTCAGTGGTCAGTGGAAAGCATTCAGAGTAAGTGTAGTTCGTCTCTTCTTTCTCTGGGAAAGCTCCATGCCCTACTCTTTCTCTTCAGTCATTTCCACTGTGTAGATGACCTTGTTCTGTTCTTTCTGAGTGCACAGCCCTCACTGCTGTGTTAGGGGTTAAATCAATGGCAGTGCTCACGAGGCCTTTAATAAGATAAGAGATAAATTTTGCTTCAGTGTGTGTCTGAACACACACAGGGTGGTGATTGTCTAGCTCTGCCCTGACAAGTGGATATTTTAAATGGATTATTCAATCCATCTAACCAATTAAACCAGAAAACTCCAAGAACAAAACCCTAAATTGCTAATCCAGTAGAGTTACTCACACAACAGCAAAGAGCTTTGGAGAAGTACCAAGGACAACCTAAAATAATGAGTCTGTAAACCCCAGAAGGAGACGAGCTTGTGAGTTATCCCAACTGGTACATTTCCTGCAGTGCTGAAATTTCTGCAGTGAAATGCTAGATCCAGGATCAAAAAAAACCCCCAAGTGATGGATCTTTGATGAAGTAAAGCCTTTCAGATTTTGACAATGAGGGAGCAGAGAGCAAGACAAGGGAGGCAAATGCCAGTTCCATTGCTGGGCAACATGCATTCCAGCTGAAGGAGGACAACCAGGAAAGACTTCAATAGGACATGCCTGTCAGTCCTGTTAGTAGGAATCGAGATGTTAAAGTTGGATGAAGGGAGAAGAGATAAAATAAAACAGCAAAAAGAGTAGCAAAATAAATAACTTATCTCAGTGGCAAAAAGTTTTTTTAATATCACATTTCCAATCTTTGAAATAATTTGGCAAGACCTTCTTTGGCTTATTTGTCTCTTGTAAGATAGCGAAGAACTTATCTCCATGGCAACACATTATATTAAATGTAGGAAGCAGAACCTATCTGTCTATCTGTCTATTTATCTATCTATCTAAGCATCTAAGCTTATTTAAGCTCATTAAGTGATAACCCATAGTAAGAGGGGAATAGGAATCTGTACTGAAGCATTTGTTCAAGGAAAATAAAGCACACTAGTAGATACCAAATAAAAATGTAATAACACCCACATTTAAGAGGTAGAAAACAGTGTACAAACAGATTTTAAAATAGCAATAGACTTCTAGGTAAGGGAAGATCTGCAGGTCTGATCAGTGCCCTAAAAGTAGTGTGCAATGGAGAAAAATGAGATGCTGAGATTCTTTGTGTCACTCGGGAGTTTGGTTGGGAGGAGCAGAACAGGGAGAGTTTTCTGAAACTGAATCCAGGCAAAGGAATGAAACACACAGTGAATAAGAAAAAAAGTGATCACAGGGACTGGGATTAGCAGCTAAATTCTTTTAGTGGTGGGTGACTTTGACTTAGACTCAATTAACTATGACTGGACGACATTTAGCACTTGCAGGAATGGGAACATAAATCAGATGAAACCTGGGAAAACTACACCAAGGCAGCTCTTGAATAGCTCATATACAGTAAACTCAAAAGAGCTCTGAAATCAACAGACTTTGGTTTTATGCAGTCATACAAAGTAGTCTTCAGGTGGACGATTGCTGTACACTAATCATGTCATTTACCCAACACCTTGTCTTCCCCTGTTATTCCTGCAGTGGAAACCACAATGTGTAGCTCAAGAAATGCTTCAGCTGCTGGTCAGTGAGTGGTGAGAGACTGCTCAGAGCAGCAGATGCTCTGCCCTCATGTCCACAACCAGTCATTGTCAAAGACACAGGAGAGAGCTCCAGGTACCTCTGCTGGGGGCTACAGGGCCACGCCTGGTTTTTCACAGTAAAAATAATATTCACAAACCCCATTCTCTTTTCATTTACAGGACCAACATTTCTAATGTGTATGTCCCCTTTTATGCTGCAAGGGAGTATGACTGGAGTTTTCCTCTGTACTGTGCACATCAAAAGATCAGTTCAGATGTTACTATGACAAGCTGCTTGCTAACAGTTGCATATCTGAGGTTACAGACACGCTCTCTGCTATTGCAAGGGAGCATTCCCCGTTCAGATGAATGTTTGTGGCTTGTGCTTGCTGAGACAAAAGCCGTCAATCCTTATGTTGCTCTCAACTCACAGCACCAGTGTGAGCTGTGTGTGCTACAGGCTGCTAAATACTTTGACTTCCAGGGTCATTCATTTAAGATTAAAAGTTAAAACGTGTTCTTAATCTGTCCAAACTATTTTGCACAACCACAATACCCAAGTAACATGAAAATTAATTAATAACTTTCTCTGTTCACTTGGTTCATTTTCACATGCTTTATTAATGAAATATCTTTAGGACTCCTATCCACAGTAGGCATCAGGAGATAAATGAAAGTACTAAAATGAATGAACAGGGGCTTGTTCAAAAGAGTACACTCTTGTTAAAAGTCAACTGAGCAGGAAAGCAAAGAGAATAAATGGAACAAAGGCCTGATAGAAAGTGAATCACACTTTGTCTGTTCTTGTACCTTACAAACTGGAGCTGGGATTCCAATCAGAGGGAAAAACTTGTCTATATTAGTCCTCTTGAGAGATTCCATTACATCGTCTGGTGGAAAACACAGAATATGCAAAACACAATATGAATGAACAGGAAGGATACTTGAGTGATTTTTAGTCAGCTGAAAGCTGGCATGTCTCACTCTGCTACAGTGAAAATAGTTTTGGAGACAGCAACCTTGGAGCCCCGGTTATAGTACTGTTTCAGGAGCCGCTGAGCTCACTCAAAGCTGTGCTTTCCCCTGCTCGTGGCCACCAGCTGCAGCAGCATCTCTGAGATGGGTCCTCCCAGGTGTGTTTTACCAGCTGGACTGTGATGCTAAAAGATGCAGCTCAAGTGGAGCCTGAGCAACTTCCTGTCATGCATGTACATGCTTAAATGTTTGTGCTTTGTGCATTCCTCTGGTACAGCGACACACCTTGTGAGCTGGGTGTCTCACCTTTCAGACTCTGCTGCACAGGACTCACATTATATACAGGCTGTAAAAAGTAGGCTGAAGTCAGAGTGAACCAATTATGCCAGAATAATTTTCAGGAATAAGGAGAACATTCAGTGCTGTAGTGATCACTCCAATTAATAATGGCTGCAACAGAAAATCTACTCATCAGATTAAATCAGTACTATCTTAAAACCCTTTTGGTCCTTAAACATAGCCAGCGTTACATAATATGTCCCTCTATAGACAAGATTCTATTCAGGAAAAATACGACCTCTCTTTCCTTTAAATCAAAATAATCATGCAATCACTTTGCAAAGCTCAGGCTTTAATAAGACAGGAGCAACATAAGAGTTACAGCTACTAGATTTTCTGTGTCTGTCTATAACAGTTGCATGAAATTCATCTGTCTGAACAAGAAAATTCTGACATTGGGGTCTCAGAAATGTAAGTCACTATCAGATGCTACTGCCATCTTTTCAGTATCATTGTAATTTATTTAGGAATCTTTACATGACCGTATTAATACTTACAGTAGTCTGCAGACTGGCAGAACAACACTGCTTTTCTCAGCTTTTCATAGGTGTTTCTCTATGGTACAAGCCATAACAGTCAGGAGACAGTGTATGCCTGAAAGATCTTGCCTAAAGGACAGCGTTTTGATGGAGCAGGGAGGCGAGGCAAGACACCTTTTTTTTTTTTCAATTGTCTTCCTTCAGCTTCTAATTCGTTAAAGGAAAAATGCCGATATTCTTCAAAAGTTCAAAGATAATTTCTTCCTATTTTAAAACCAGCTATATGACACTTCAAAGGAGTTCTCTAAAGCTGATAACCTGCAGGAAATGACAGCAGAGGACTAATGAGATGTGTTTTTTTTCTTAAGGAGGTGGAATTTACCATTGTTTGGGGATTTATGCAACAGTTCAATCCCATCTCATCAGACAGACTAATTCTTCTGCTCACTACCCATCAAAGCAGAACAAAAGGCACATTTTCTTAAGCATGTCCTGAACTGCATTCAGGTCCAGTTGGTCAGCAGAACAGGGAACAGAGAAAATTTATTCGAATCTTATGTACTGCTATAATAAATGAGATTCTAATAAGACAATAAATTATAAACACAAGTAATCATAACCACTTTAAAATAGAGTTATATTTTATACAACATCAGCAATTAGTAAATATAAGGATATGACCTTCTGGATGACCACGTCAGCCTATGCACGTGTTTCTTTAAGAGCAGCATGCTCTTAAAGCTGTGATGCATAAACATGGATATCTTAGAGAATTCAAATCAGAACCCAGAAAGATTTGTGTTTAGAAAATATCCATTTTTGCGATGCTGCTATGTAACACATATTAACTGCACAACAGGTGTTGTGCACCCAGTGCAACAGAGCAGCTCTGCCAGCATACACAGACCACTTGCATTTGCACAGAAGACAAGAGTACAGGGATGGGTACTGGCCTGGACATCTATAAGGATTCACTTAATGTATTTTTGAGGTGAGGTAGCAGAATAAATACCTTAGCTATGCTGCAATGCCTAGCTCTACATATGCATGTGATGTTCTATGGCAGAGTGATTTGTACAGCTATAAAGAAAATGAAGAGATGCCACATATACATACTCCAGATTAAAAAAAAAGTATATGGATAAATTCCCTTATTTTTCCAAACTGCTTTTACCTCAGTATTTTCCAAATAATATTTCTTCATTGACCCAGGATAAAATTTTGGAGTATTTTTTTAGTCCATAAATTAAGACTGAACTCTGTTCACCTTGCTTCTTATAAGTTTTATTTACAACCTGTGAAACACCTAGAGTTTTTTTCATGAGAAATCACATGAGCTCGCAATTCCCTTGTAACAAAAAAAGTCCAATGATACATCTTGGGATTTGTTTTTTTTTTAATGTACATTTGCAATTTCAAATTGACTGTGGCTCTTACACTGACTGTGACCCTGGAATACATTTTCAGGACAAAAGTCCAAAAATCTTCCATAGAATCACAGAATCATTAAGGTTGAAAAAGACCTTTAAGAATATCAAGTTCATGAATATAAATGACAGAAATCAGCCCTTAAAAAGTCTTTGTGCTTTTAAAAATTATCCTGCTCTAGTAGAATGTGTCCCTGCCCATGGCAAGGGGCTTGGAACTAGATGATCTTTAAGGTCCCTTCCAACCCAAGTCATTGTATGATTCTATGATTAAAAAAGTCTAAAAGCAGTGATATTGGTGTTATACAACATCATTAAAAATGACCACACAACCATTAGAAAGACAGTTGCAGTATTCTTGAAAGTATTCAGCCACATAACGATGGGTTGCTACTTTGATACATTAGCCATTAAATAATCTAAAGTGTTATTTTCAGGAACAGCACACAAACACTGCCATCACACTGACAGACAGCATTACATATCAGAACACGTCACTACTGTGGTTCTTCCCCTTCCAAAAAACAGAGTACATTGATGAGTTTATTGGAAAATAGTGTGTTAATTGGTACAAAGTAGTTCCACTGGTGCCTCTAGAAAAAACACCGCTTTCAGTCCCTATTCACAGAGCAGCAAAGTAAAAATTCTTCAACTCCAAAAGCCACAGGCATGGGGCTCCCTGAGGTGTGAGAAGCAAGGTAGGCAGAACTGAAATGCTGTTCTCACCCAAAACACACCCCTTCTGCAGCTCTGTTGCAGAGAAGGTTTCCGTGCCCTTCGAGGTGTCTGTAGAACACACCTGGCTCAGCAGGACTCAGGTAATGTCCTGTGGAGTCCGCATGGGAAGCTCACTCCCGAGCAGTTCTGTCTCTCCACGCTGGCCACCCTGCCAGACTGGTCCTCCTTCCTGGGCACAGAGGACGTGTTCCTTCATTTCTCCCAATCTGTTTTATGGGAGACATCCAAAGCTGGCACCACTGCCTGCCACCATGGGTGCTGGGTGGCTCAGGCCTCCCTCCTGTCACTGGGCCAGGACATCACCTTTCACCTTGCACGGCCCTGCCTGGTCCAGATCAAACCAAGCAATGACAGGAGCATCCAGCCCATCACTGTGGCTTGGATGGTACCTGGTGCTGTCCCCGCTGTCATCCATCCACCATGGGGAGGTGAAAAGCATGGAAAAAGGTTTTGTTAAGACTCCTACACAAAGCAGCACAGCCTCTTTCCTTAACAAATGTGTTATACTTCCAGAAAAATTACTAGTTTTCTCCAGTCAAACTAGATTAATTTTCTTTTAAAGCTATTTCAGTTTGCTCAAGGCATCTTAAGTACCCTGTGTAAATGAATTAGGAATGACAGTTTCTCCAGTAAGGGGATAGGTGACCATGTTCTTTTCTTGTACAGTACATGCTTTGTGAGAACAAAGAATAAAAGCCAGCATGTTATCTGTATGCATGTTATTTAAATGGCTCTCTTCCCTTGCTTTGTGAGAGTTTAACATTCCCAGTGATGTGTGGAGAAAGACGTTGAAACATAAAAATGGGACTACAGATAACATAAAATTACTTCTCAGCAACAAATGCACACGTCTGCAGGTCTACAGATGTGCTAAGTAAAGCACAGTGGAATTTTACAAACAAATTTACAGTGTGTCAAAAGCTTCAGCAAGAAAGCAGATTGAGCAATGCTCTGTAATAATGGTACCTGTCCAAGGGTGCTCTGACTGTGTTGCAGGACATCAACTGCTGCACAAGGACACAAATCTTAACACCTCCCGTCAGGCAGACAGCTATTTGTTTGACAAAATTTTCCTGTTACCATCACATGCCATGTTCTTGTAATTCTATGACCTTTTTTCTACCTTTGAGAGAGATTCATCAATTAAATGACTTATGAAGTCCTAACAGGGTGGTATGTTTTTCCTAGGTAAAGGAGATTTGTGCTTACCTTAAAATATGAAATAAATACCTAGTCTTAATTCCAAATTTATTTAAGCTTGGACTGCATAGGAAAACGTATCCCCTATGTCTTATCTTCTGATGCACAACAAAGTGCACGATAGGCTCTCTCTCAGCATCTACAAGACAAGCTAATAACATGGCCAGATTTCCTGGGCTGATGGGAGTCCCCCAGGACAGGGGCATGCACAAGGCAATGACAGGAGGGTGGCTGCAGTGTGCTGTGAGGCTCAGACCACGTGAATCAAGTTATCAGGCAGGCTGTGGGCTGGCAAAGCGGGCTGGGAAACAATCTTCAATTTTGTTCCTTTCAAACCAAGTGAAGGAGAACAGCTTCTGCTAAGAGCTAAACAAACTTCTGGAAAGTATTTATGTGCCCAGTTTGAGGTTTACCAGCCCCTGTTCTAATCAAGGGATTTGGGTTTCATGTGGCTGATGCTTTAGTTATGGAGTTACTCATTGCAGAAAGCCGTTGCCTTGGTAGCTGGGTGACCCAGGGGGTTAATAAAGTGAATTTCCACCCCAGAGATCTGTGATTCATGCTTGGCTTAACAGACAGCAGTAAATGAGTTTGGTGGTCTCAAACTAGCCCACAGACTCACTGTAAAATCCCAGCATCATTTTAAAGGAATTTATCATAGCTGGGATTTTCTATTCATAAGAGAGCTAAGACTGGAATAATAGGGTTATGTTTCAGGGCAGGATGAGAGGCCATTAAGTAATCCTAGTATATTATTAAGTAATGTAAGTTTAAATACATGTGAATAAAATGTCTGGAATTAAATAAAAAAAATTAAATCCATTATAAGTTAAACTTTTGACCAAATATTTGCAAGGAAAAAGTGAAACAGCCTTTCCCACAGAGAGTTGAAGACAGTGCTATTCCACCGTGCATGCAGGGGAAGTGAACAGGTCTCCAGTAACAATAGTATCACTCCTCGTGGAAATGCAGTGCTTCAGAAGTGTCTGAAGCAGTTGTTTTTAGATTTAGCCCTATAAAGATAATTAACTCGTTCATGCCAAGACGTGAGATGGTTTTTGAATATTTCTGTCAACGGCCGTCCTTAAATGCTTGTCTCCTCAAGAGGCAAAGGTTTAAAACTCACTGTGCACTGTTATCATTATCCCACAGATACAGTACCTTGTGAGGGAAATGTGTACATTAGTCTCAGGTTCATTAGCTCACTTAACATTGTGCATCATGCCAGAAGCAAAAACTGTACAAATGCTTTTTACAGATAATTTTGAGACAACCCCAGAACAATGTCAATATCCTGACAGAAACAGTGCTTTTTGCCTGTTTTGGGGGAAGTACACGTCGTACACTTCACATTTGGTTTTCTGTTCTCCAAAGGGGCAGAAAGGAGGTTGGACTGTGTATTGCCTCTGCCCGTAGTTCTGGCTAGAACACCGAGCACCATTCCACTGCTGTCCTTAGTTTCCAGATGAGGACCTGAATCTTTACTTACTCCCTCAGCCAGTGAGAAGTGAAGCCCAGAGCTGTCAGAGGGCCATCACTGGGCAAGTTTATCGAAAAATCCAACAGACTGTGGTATATTTTCTCTTTATAAAGTATAAACAGCCCACATGTTTATGGATGACAGAGGTACTGGGAAGGAGGTGAGAGGGAGAGATGTGGGGAGCGACAAATAGACTATAAATTAAAATTAACTGCATCAGAAACTTGAAGGAAAGATACAAGTTGGGTGCTGTGCGTAGAAAATATCTTATTGCAGTCAAGCCTGACCCTGTTCCTTGAAAAGCATTTCTCTGATTTGTTCAGGTCACAAGTGGGATGGAAATGAGCCTCCGTACTGCTTCTTCACACATCCGGATTTAATAGACTTTTTTCCACTGATAAAAGACCACTAATGAGTTCATTTTCAAGCTATTAAATTGGCTAGAATAGCTAGTTCTGCTGATGATTGCACAGAGACCTGACGGTCACAGTGGGTTTTGTCTTTGGCTGTTAACCATTTGCTGTCTCAGTATTGCAATACAAATGTTGAAGTAGAAAAGGAAGAGAAACCAAGCAAAAGAAACCTTGCCCTGTCCCTCACCCCCACCCACCTCTTTGTTCTACCCTTCCATTTTGTGACTGTGTGTATCTCAAATGCCTGCAAACACAAATACTTCCTTCACAGAGAGCTGTTGTACCAGCAACACCTTGTGATATACACAATTAGAAGCACATTCACAACAACGTTTGACTTTGGTTTTGGATGAGCGCACAATTAATATTTTCCTTTGTTCACTGAAATGCTTTACTTCAGAGTATGACAGTTCCTTCACCAGATCTCACACTCATTTTTTGACCGGTCTGGAGCCTGTGTCCTTACAAAATTCATACGTGGGATGCCCAAAGTTACACACTGCTGCCTGAATTCTTAAGGGAACAACTTATTTCTTTAGCCATACAAATGATTGCAATTAAGGTATTGCCAGGTGATTTCTCTTTTGGTTTAGATACATATCACTTGCACTATCACACAGTCCATCAGACTTTTACAGGCAAACAATTAACTGCACAGCTGCTTGGTGCAGTAACCTCTGCCCCCCATGCTTGGGGGAGCAGGAACAGGTTTTCCTGATGCTTGACAGCACCATCTCTTTCAGTTCAGAAAAACTGTTAATGTAATTGTGTGAAATACATTAGAAATTGATTTGACCTCAGTGTTTAATGTGTATATATCTCCAGTTCAAGGAGAAGAGAAATAGCAGCCACCAAGCAAGGGGGAAAGGCATTTTTACATTATGTAATGTTTTGAGTCTCTTACATAGGCCAGTAAGGAACAGAGTCACAGGCATCTTTGGAGAGAAACAGCAAAACATGAAAATGTAAGGTATTCCACCACTGTATTCACAAAATTTGTTCCCAAAGATGGGTGTATCAAGTGTTGATCATACTGTCAGAGCTTAACCAGCAAGTCACAATATACACTTCCTAAAAGAGGACATTTTTGAAGCTACTTTTTTTTTTTTTTTTTTGCCTGGCTGCAGCCACACTGTGTCTATCCACTGCAACCCTTGAAAAGGGACTGCAATCAATCACCTCATCCAGAATGGAGTTGCCACACGAGTGATGTGTCAGTGTCACGGGCTGTTTGTTTGGCTGTACACAACCACGCTGCCTGCAGAGCAGGCACAGCCTGGAGCCTTCCCTACAAAACAGAGGCAGTATTTAAAATCAGCCTTTTGTCAATTAAAATCTTCACTCGGAGATTGAATTCATTCTCTTAAAAGCATCAGAAGGCAACTTCCCCTTTCTTAATGAAAAAATTACTTACCTCTTCAAAATTTCAATCTAGTACCTCTTGTTGGAAAAAAGTTGTGCAAGTTTAAATTTATCTACAGGCAAAAAAATCTTGTCTTCTGAATATTTGTAACTGCATCTCAAGAGAATGATTTTTGAAAGTCAGTACCTAGTCATCACCAAAATGATGGTGATCTTATTATGAACATGGCGACAAGAAATCACAGAACTTTAAATGTAATTATGCTCATGACTCTGCTTCATATGTGTTAAATTTTTGTGATGCCTAATTTCAAACATCAAAAATCTGTTGATATTTCTGTTCAGTTAAATCCTGTTTTCTGTGTGATGATGCAAGTTACTTGTGGATAATTAGTTGAAACTAAAATGTAGATGAGAGTAAGTTGGCACAGGAAGAAATTTATTTCTATTCAAAGAAAGGGAAAAAGCATCAAAAGCATTGTATTGAAGAGGCTTCAGAAGGCAAGAAAAAAATGTTGATTGGAAGAAAAGATGGCTACTAACAAGAAAGCCAAGAAAAAAAGAGTAAAAATCAAAAAGCACTACTTTTTCCTCATTTCTCAATGAGCCCCTAAAGATTCTACTTCTGAAGAGCCTTTGTCAAACATCGGAGCATCCATTTAATTCCCCACGAATGATAATTTTCTAAGTTATCCAGGCTCACCTCACAAAAGCCACTTCTTCTGTGACCTAGTTACTCAAAATGCAAAGCAGGGCCCCCTGCCCACCTTGTGCTCAGAGCGCTGTGCTGGGGCTTCCTGCCGTGTGAAAGCAGTGGCAGCAGAATCTGGATCACGCCGGGGCAGACAGCAGTGTCTGTCTTTCTGAGGTGAGTCCTCAGTACTACAGTATTTTAACTTGAATCCATGAATTCTGCCAGGCAAGCACTGTTCAACAGAGGTGAAACATGTAGCTGCTTCTCTAACGCCTGCGAAAATGAGTGGTTTGGCAAAATGAGGCTTTTTATCAGAGAATGTGTTATAGACAGAGAACCGTGTGAGCAATGCTCAGGTAAGTTACACTGGAGGAGCTTTTAAAGTTGACTAATTAAAATGCATTGCAATTCTATATGGACATTTCCAAAGCGAAGTAAGCTAAATCCAACAAAAGACCTCTTTCATTTTGAATATGGGAATTACATCATATGGTTTAATAATGTAGTTTAAATTAACACTTTAAGGCAATTTGAATTCAAATTTTGCAGTGAATGCTGTATAGGCAAAACACAAAGTCCAGTTTTAGCAGTGCACCGTACCAATGAAATATGTAACAGGTGAGCAAGATTTCTGTCTCCATGACAATATTGCTTAGGTTTCCTGACTAAATCCTAAATGGTATTTAATACTAATTTGACAATCAAATGCAAGATAGTAGTTAAAGTAATGGTTAGGATTGGAGTCTTGCCTTACTATAGAGGTCAGGAAATGTGGTCAAAGGTTGCAGACTTCAGCTTCTGACCACCAAACTTAAGGCAAGGTAAAATTCAGGAAAGAAAATGGAAAAGGTCAATGAAAGCAATGACCAAGAAAGGTATCATTACCAAAGCAGTGTGGCTATTGCAACTAGCCTCAGCTATTCTGAGACAGACAAAATGCTCATCATCAAGAAGCCATCAATACACATCGCACTAACATTCCTGTCTGGCAGCCTCAATTCCCAGCCGTTGTGTTACAGGTTAATAATTCATCTCCTCTCACCAGTCAGATTGTACCTTGACTCTAAGCCAATTCATAACAAACGCTATTATAACATCACAAAAACCTCAGGTTAATCTAATGTTTAAGAAGATAGATAACCAAGTGCTGATGCAAAATTTTCTCTTTTTCTCTGGACTTTTCAAGGATTCAGAGCTCTTTTTTTTTTACATACAGGTGTTGCTGAACAGTAACTGAGCTGGATTATTCTTGATGCACAACAGGGCATTATTATTTAAAAAAATGAAATACAAGGAAACCTTAGAAATTTCATTTGCATGTAATCAGCATCTATTTCCCACAAATGCAGTGCCCAGTCAACCAGAAGAAAAATGACTTTTAAAAGCAGGTGTTCTTTCTAATTGTTGTTGATTCGAGCAAGTTATTAACACTTGCGTGCACGCAGGTTTGCAGTAAGGTAACCTTGTTTGCCTGTCAGCAGGCATTCGATAGAGAAGAGTACCTTTTGGTTTAGTCCCCAAAACTGGACTTCAGCAACAAATAGTTGAAATTAGCTAGTGCTGCTCTTATATGAATGGCATGTTGTACCTTAACATACAAAGCTAATAACCAAGGTAAGAATAAAACCCAGCCTGCCCTGCTGTTGCAGCATGGAGGGAGGCTGCCATATGGACAGAACAGCAATGGTTAAATGTGCACAGAGAACTCTGATATATTCAAGTTGTTTATTTCTCCAGGCTTACAAATTTGATTACCATGGAGCACAAAGCTATTAAAAATATGACCTTTTATACTGTACAACTTGGCAAAAAGCCAAATAATAACTTTGTTTGAGTTGGGTAGCATGATAGAGTGCCTATTCAGCTGGAAATAATATTACTTTTCTTTACAGAAAATTATACCTGGAAGACTAAATGTCCATCATGAGCATAACACACATACCGAGTCATTAATTCACACTCATGGCAGCACCCTAGAGAAGTAAAGGGACAATGCTTTTAGGTGTAGCAGAAAATGATCCAAAATTCTGGTGCTTGTCTGGCAGTCTCTCTGTGATGGGGAGAAGTGAAGTAAGTGCTGATAGTAAGTGATAAGACAGAACCCTCCCCACCCTCAGGTTGTATAACTAGTATGGCACTGATACTTCGTAACCCCTTGCCTTGAACAAGCAGTTCTATTTTTATGCTTTTCGATATGTAAACAGAGGGAAAATATGAATCCTATGTTGATGTTAGATAGATAGACATTTGAGCTGATAAAACCTTTCACTAGCGCTTCCACTAATATCAATGACAAAACAAAGAGATTTCAGTCCTGTAAGGAGTAAAATCAAGAAGTTATGTGTAGAAGAAAAACTGTCTGGATAGTCTTCTTGTTTTCAGGAGTGCTGCACCCAATTCTGTCAAAATTTAAAAAAAAATCCCAAGAAGACAGAAAATGGTAGGTGATAGGAAAGAAAATGATCATTCCAGCTTCCAGGTATCGCTGGCATTAAAGATGTCTTCTACTTTAATTAGACTAGAATGACACATGACAAATACCATCCTTGAAAAAAAATCCTTATAATTAAAATTCTTCCCTTACTCAAAACACTGTGATTAATTGTTTGGCTGACTTGTACTGGTTTTGCTTATTATTTATTTATTTATTTATGAGAGCACAGGGGACTAAAATGTTATTTGTGAAAACAATATTTCTGTAGACTGAAATTTTGGTGTGCTTGTTTTTTATTCTGCTTCTTTGTTTATTGTCATATGGTATTTTCCCCACAAATTATTTCCTTTTTTTAATGTTTGCAAAAAAAAGCATTCTAATCAGAAAGATTTTATTAAAAGAAACTCACTGGAATATGCAGGACTACTGAAAAATCATGAATACAAGATGATTAAGATATTGGAATAAGGACTTTCTACTTCTGTGGAAAGTTATATAGACTCTGTAATTACCACCCATGCTCTGAAGTTTTATGTCGTGTCTGAAAACTGAATTTCCAGTGAGTTGCATTCTTCTGTTTAGCTGTGAAAATCAGGCACAAGGGAATCACATTTCACTTAAAGCAAAGTATTAGGAGAGCAATGGCTATCTATCACTCTCTAAAACTCTGTGGAAGAATGGCTTAAAAGAGAGATGACAATGAAAAAAACCCCAAGCATTCTTTACAGAGAAATATTGTCAATCATATTTCTTGCTTTGTTTTCATGAGTTTTCTTATGAAATTGCTGCGGGATGTAGGAGTTACCTCAGAAAGTTAGATCAAAGTTGCATAACATATAATATCCCACTGAAAACAACTGTTCATATCATACACTCCAGTTCTGAGGAAATTCAGCTGAAGACTTCTGGCCACATGGGAGTTTTCCTTTCCATTCCCTCAGTTTAATACTGTTTTTTTGCCTAAACACCAGAAACGTACATACTTTCCAGTTTAAGAACACTCATTTCATGTGCTCCAATTAAGAAATTAATAAATAAACCCCACAACACTTCAGTGCAGGTTTTCAGTTTTTGCTGCAGCATCAGGTCAGGTATGGAATCCAATTAAGCCTTCATCTTAGGCAACTTTTCATGGTCCTATGCTCCACAGGCTTACTGTGAACTCTAAAAAGGAAGTAGAGGCAGCAATGAGGAAGAGTTCTGGCTCTGTAGCTGTGTCTTCATCGCCAAAGGAGTTTTGAGAGCCCAGATTCAAGGCCAGTCTCAAAGAACCCTTCCACCTATGCCAACAATCATTATTCATTCTTTTGACCTATTATATCCTTTGCATTCAATTTTGAAGTTAGAGCAGACTTTTGTACACAGAGGAGGAGATATGTGTAGTCTAGGAATGGGTACTCAGCATCCTTCAGTTTAAAAGTCACTATTTTCTCCTCTTACCTTTCTTGGGGATAAAGTTAGAATGTGAGTTGTGTTTGAATTAAGTTTACACTTAGAGATACACTTAAGAGATACAGTTCTAGATACTGAGATCCTCTTTACTCATCCGTGAGGAATTTCAGGTCAAACTGAAAGTGTGCTGCAACATGACAAACTCCTGTGCCCTTTCACTTGCTCTGAACTGACTTCAGGGTTAAGAGACAAGTCACTTGTCAAGTGCCAAAGAGCCATTAGTGTGGATTGACCAAGTGGAACATGATAGCAGGAACAAGACAGAAGGAGAAGAATGAATTTTATACAAATTATAAAGTCACTGCTCTGCATGCAGCCCTGATCATTGCTTACCCTAAGCAAAACTGGGCAAGGAAAGGTTGTTTTTAGGTTGTGTAAAGGTATCCTGTATCTTACACTGGCACTTACTTGCCGCTTTGGGACTGAATATATATTGCACGTTGTCTTGTCTGCTGGAAAGATTAGAGGGATGAACTGCTCCTGCTTCTCTATGATACTGCCTTCCTAGGAGAATACCAGCCACTAACTGCATAATGGAGTGATAGCAAACATATCAAGAAACACAAGTCTCAAAGCATTCCTCCTGCTTGCTTCTGCTTATGGTGAAGACTTACTCCTAACACATACATTGTGAAAGACCGAGAGGGGACCTCATCAGTGCTTTATAATAACTGAGTATAAACCCAAAGCTCTTTGGGTAGTATCCATGATTAATTGCATTCAGTCGACATTAGACTGTCATTATCAGCTACTTGCTGCTCAGCACTTGCTATGCTGTTAATTATTGTTGTGTGGCTCTAAGGGATGTTTTCAAAACATTTCAAATTTTGCTACTGTAATAGCACAGGAAAGAAATCAATAAGTTGTCGTTTAGCAGAGGAGAGACAAATAGATACTTTTATTAATGTTTTGAATAATTTTCCTTTATTTGAGAATGGGTAAGTTATCACTGATCATAAATGTGCTTCCAAGACAGCACTGACATTTGGCATCTTATCTAGACTTCACTGAAACTTTTTGTTTTTCATCCACCCACACACAGAGCGATACCTTCTGGCACATAAGGAAAGTAAGAAGAGTAAAAGGGTTTTGTTCAGGTTCCCAGTTTCCTACAATGGATATTTCAAATTTTTGCTAGCATATCCCTTGTGACTTGGTAAAAAGCAAACCACCCCACATCATTTTTCATTATTGCTGTGGTGATGGACATGGAACTAATGATCTTTTCATAGGAGAGAAAATACTGTGTTACCAAACCAGAAAAAAAGAGTCTGCCTGCTGTTAAAAGGTGTGCCACTCACTCTACATTATGCTATTAGTTCAAAGCTAACATTAACTTCATCAAAAAACACACAAAACATTATTTTCTGCTGATGTTCTTATCTTTATAATGGTCAGCCGTAAAAGTTTTGTCCATGGTGCAGTCATGGGGAAAAAAGGCAAGATTGCTGTGCACCGTGCAACAGTGGTAATAGGCTGCCATGCCCTGTAGTAATCTGTATCAGTAATTATCTCTGATAATTAAAAGCAAGATTAAATTTAGGTAACAGTGCTAAAAATGGAAAGAATCTAAAAAAGAGGCAAATTTTTTTTTAAATCCTTTTAAATCTACTCCTGAAATTTTCCAAAACAAGATATTTCTTTAATTCTGATCTGCACGAAACATTGAAATATTCTCTCTTGTGATTCAGAATTAAAGAAATTTCTGACATGCCAACATTTTTTAGAGTTAGGACTTCTATTTAAACTAAGTGGAACAGATCCAATAGCTGAAAGAAATAGACTGTACACTGAGATTGCTGAAATACATACAGTGGGTGTGGGAGAGTTGGAAGAACTAAAGCTGGAATATGAAGGATGCACGAAATCTGACTTTCTGGTGCTTGCTTATGCTATCAATATGTATGCTATCAATAGATCCTTCTGACCACAAACTGCATCTTGGACCTGGAAATCTGTCATGATGAAATTTCCAGCCCCACTGGCCTTTTTTCAGAAAAAGATTTTAGAGACTTCCAGTCAGTTTGGATTTCTTAGGTGTATGGGAAGGCACTGAGTACCATTAATTACCAAATTACTGTCAAAACTGGTGAAACTTTTGCTTCATTTTTATTTCTTGGATTCTCAACAAGAAAACAGCAGTCAGTTCCATAAGGGAAGTGCTACAACTAGACCTGAAGTGCAAACATTTAAAAATAAATAAAGTGCATAAATGAGCCACTTAATGAAAACATTGAGAGACCTTGTAAATCAACTGGTATCAGCTAATGCTATCATCTAAATGAGATGTAGTGCCTGAGAGCATCTGCATCTGCATCCCTGTGCCTATACAGTGAGATTACACACACGAGGCATGTGTACCTACATGCAGAGGAGCCTAAAGCAATTCAGAGGCACCAGTTTTATAAGCCCACATTTGTAGAACAGAGATCTGGATTAAGCATGTCTGAAGCATCAGTGAGATAGAGAAATTGCACGTTGATTACCATCCTGTTGAGAAATGGGAGAACGAGCTAGGGAGAGACCGAAAGCAGAGTGTGCCAGAGGCCAAATGATTAATATATTTTCTCAGTATTAGCATCAACAATGTGCTGCCTCAGAGGAAGCCACGGTTAAAGAGTATCCACTAACTTGATGCAAAGCTCAATAGAATATTAGAATAAATAGAATAAAAAATTACCTTCATATCATGCAGCAAGGCTTCCCAATCTAACAAGTCTCATACTGCTTTGCTGAGCTAATTTCAGCCTTACGTTATGATATTCATGAAAAATCAATTACGTGACAGAAAGAGTGGGAGACCTAAGAGGCATCCACCTCTGTGCCCAGCACCACCACTGGCTGGAAATTGATGCCAGACAAGTTCTAATTAGGAATAAAGCACAAATTTGGAACAGTGAGGCTGACTAACCACTGGAAAAAATTATTAAAGGAACTGGTGAGGTTTCTGTCTTTGTATCACTTCCAAGCAACTGTAGTGGCCTTGCTGGAAAGCATGTATTGGCTGAGAACACATTAGAGAACTCAACTGGGTCAATGAGATCTAACAGCTCATAACAGACTGGTCAGACTGGACAAAATGATTCTTCCCCTGGATTTAATTTTCATGCATCTGCTAGCATGAGGAAGCTACCAGCTTGGTCAGGAAGAAGATGATGAAGACAAAGCTCGCTTCCTAAATTTGAGACTGCAACTGCGTAACAGTGTTTGGCAGATTTACCACTAAACAAAATATGAGAGAAATGTAAAAAGTTATGAAAAGGAGCACTTGTTTGCCTTACACCTAAATCATATATTCCTGTTACCAATCTATGTTGTTATTTCCACCTGATTTTGAGTTATGATGGCTATTTCTATTTAAGCATCACCTCAGCTGCTCAAATTGTAGTAGAGGTATTGGAAAATGCAACAGCCTAAAAGGAGATGTACTTGGGCATCCTGTTGTTATTTTAGCTCTTTTAGGCCCTATACATTTGATAAAAGATTAATAGAAAAGTAGACATTTACTTGTACTCTCCTAGGAAATGTGACAAAGAGTTAGTGAAGAAGGTAAGTGCTGTGAGGTATTAGTGATGGACCTTCAACCGCATCCTGAGCTGCAGCAAAAGCAGCGTGCCCAGAAGATCAAAGAGATGATTCTGTTCTCCTGCTCTGGTGAAATCCCACCTGCAGTGTTGAATCCAGCTCTGGAGTCCCAGCACAGGAAGGACACTGACCAGTTGGAACAAGTCTGGAGGAGGCCACCAAGATGGTTAAAGGGATTGAAGACCTCTCCTACGAGGAAAGGCTGAGAGAACTGGGACTGTTCAGCCTCAAGAAGAGAAGGCTCAGGGGTGACCTAATTGTGGCCTTCCATACCAGAAGGGAGTCTATGAAAAAGCTGGAGAGGGAGTTTTCACAAGAGCCTAGAGTGACAGGACAAGGGGGATGGCTTCAGACTGCAGCAGAGTAGGTTTAGATTAGATATTAGGAAGAAATTCTTTACTGAGAGGGTGGTGAGGTACTGGAACAGGTTGTCCAGAGAAGCTGTGGATGCCCCATCCCTGGAAGTGTTCAAGGCCAGGTTGGATAGGGGGTTCCAAGCAATCAGGTCTAGTGAAAAGTGCCCTTGTCCATGGCAGGGGGGTTGGAATTAGATGATCTTTAAGGTCCCTTCCAAGGCAAGCAATTTTATGATTCTATGTTTCTATGACAGAACACAGTAGAGCTTTAGGCAAAGTCTGTCTTGTGAGAGAAACTGTATTTTGGAACTAAACCAATCGCCAAGGGTTTGAGTGTGTTTCCTTCACAGCGACGAGCAGTTTTAAGCAAGACACCAATCATTACACATCTCTACCTGTAAACAGGACAGCTCTTATGTTTTCAAAGCCTGCTACACTGGCTTTCAAGCAAATAGCTCTCATCTCTCTTCCTACATTTAGATCCGAGAGATTAATTAAGCTCATCAACTGTTGATTAATGCAGGTAGGAAGCCTGTGGCTTCCTCCAATTACATTTAGATGATGTGGTACTACTAAATATATTTATTTGGCTTTTAAGAAATATATCTGTAAGAATGATCTAGGCAATTGTCATGTCAGATTAAAATACATTATAAAATCATTAGTGAACCAAACCAGCAGCACATTCTGCTTAGCCATCTGGAAAAGAAGATGTTACAGAACAGATCAACATCTCTTCTGGTATGAGAAAGGACCTCAATTCAAATATACTTGTATTTCACTAATATCAGCTCAGTTATTTTATCACTGTGGAAGCAAGGAGCTGCTAAGCTATGGAAAAGGGATGTGGCAGCAGAAAAATGTTTATGACAAAGCAAACTCTATGACCTGTTCCTCACCTGGGGTAAAATTATAGACTTGTGTCATACTGGTGCATTACAGGAAACCATTGCCCCTGACTCTCTTTGCATCTCTGACAGCTTCATCTGCTGATGAATAAATACAGTGGCCTAAATGGGTAAAATCTCAGTATAGGAAATATGCTAAAAGATATGAGTAGATAAATCAGTTTTTGGTTTTGTTTTTTTCTTTGGGGGGGGAGGGAGGAAATGTTTTCAAACATAGAAAATGCACTTTAGAACTCCACTAAGAAAAGACAAGAGACTGCTCAAAGTAAGAATGTCTTGATCATAAAGAAATGATCCCATGGCCCTTTCTTTCTCAGGCACATTTGGAAATCAAAACAAAACAGGAATGTTCCTCTGCTTGAGAAAAATGCCTTCCCTTTAATTTCCTTTGCAAACTACAAATCCCATTGCAAAAATACCACCAAAGGGAGCATTGGGGTTGGAAGCTTCTGATTAGGGGGATGCTCTAGAACTATGGAGCTGAGCTTTGAGGAAAAGAACAAATGTATTTAATCACATTCCCCAGCAGCTCTCTGAGCATGTGTGGATGAACATGGGGTTTCCTGAATTCGAGAGCACAGTTCCCACAAGTTATTGTGCTGCCTGAAGTTTGCTTTGAGCTCCTTAGTGTGCCCAAGGACTGGAGCAAGCCAGGCTCAGGCAGCAACAGGCTGGCACCCCTTTGCACAGAGCACTCCTCCTCAGTCTCAGCTGTGGTTGCTCCAGTCTAGAGAGCACAAAGAGCAGGAAAGTCACACAGAAGATCCTCTCTGTATTAAATCTTTGACTCTGTAACAGGCTTTGGTTATGTCTCTATTAAGTCATAAATAAATCTGCTTTCTAATGCACTAAAAGCTGTGCACAGGTTTAAAACTGCATAAAAGAAACAAGAAAATAATATGGCAAAATATTACATGAACATGCCTTGCTGTATGATTCTGATCTTCCCTAAATGTCTTGATTTTCCATTTTTCTTTTTTGAATGCATATGATCCCTGACTCCCAAACTCTTGCATCTCCTAGCTGGATTTGTTAAAGAACAGTTACACATCTATTAACAGCTACAGCCATGCCCAACTGCCAAGTTTAATTGCTGCTCACAGTTATGTACTATATGGTAGAAACACACACAAACTCTACACCTAGGATATCTCCTCAATTCATTTATATTCAATCCAGTATCTGGGATTAATTCTGTGCTTCTTTTATCAATTTCAATGGGATTATTCTTTTTGCATCAAAGACTTAGGTGTTACCACTACTCTTGCCAGTTTAATTTTTCTAATTGATATGGTTTTGCTGAACCTGTTTAATTGAATTTGTTTCATTAACAGTGGAACTGATACTATATGGAAAGAATATGGTTTAAATAAATGAGCAAATATTCACCACTTTTTTCAACCTGATATGGCTTTTCACTGAAATCAGTAGTCACTTCTCAAAACAAACCCATTTTAATTCCTTCAGATTTATTTCCCCTTCTATTTACTACTTCTTTGTCACAGTTGGATGCATTTAAGTAAACCAATTGGTATTTATGGAAGCCAATTTTCATTTAAATCCTTGAAAGATACTTTAAATATTTCTTTAGCATCCACTGCTCATTAACTGAAGCTAACACTTTTCTGAAATGCACTAGACTTGTTATTGATACTACTACAGGATCTTATTTTAATGGCATTCTCGTTTCGCTCTTCCCCAGTAATTTAGGCAGATCGAAGTTGTAAACAGGACAGATTGGCTTAAAGTTTATTTGCAAACTTAAACCTCCACATACACTCCATCACGTTTTCACCAAGCTGGTTCTTCCTTTTCTGTGGTGTTTGTGGACTCCATTGGCCCAGGCATCTCCAGTACAGCAGCCAGAGCTCAGGGCCCACCAAAATGATCCTAACTGGTGATGAAGATGTAGACAGCAACTCTATTCAGAAACGTGAAGCTGACACATCCAACAATACTTGATTCAAACAGGACAGCAACTTAAGGAGTCCCAGTGAGGTGATCCAATATTGCAGCCTAAATATGTGGGATTTCTATGAAAGCAGCATCTTATAAGTTACTGGCAACTGTATTTACAAACTGGCTGTAGTGGAGTTCCCTGTGTGATTTCCAAGTAATGCACAGATTTTCACATAGAGTTTGGTGTATAGTCAGGGCAGGACACACACTGTCCTGATACCCCAGTTTCTTTTCAAAGCACCCTAAGTGCATTCCTTTTATTCTACTTTTATGTCGCCATCTCTTACTGTTTTTTAACGTTGCTTTATATACCAAAAGTTGCATAGCAATGCCACACACACAAAAGTGGCTACTGCTTTGTGATGTTTCTATTGAATATATCAATTAATGAACTTTGCTGTCAAATACTTGAAACTGGTTATGAAGGATTCCATAATTCACCTCACTTCCATGAATCAGTTACAAGATTTTTCTGCTTACAGCACTAGGCCCTTAATAACATTTTTGGTACGTATTAACAATATGCCCCTTCCTTCTTCTATTTAGTAATTTGGAAGTCAGCCCCATCTCTTCTAGGATTTCATATGAAGAGAAAATCTTCCTTGAAGTGTATGTACAGCTGCTATTAAGAGTAGACTTTAGTATGATAAAGAAAGAACACACCCAGTAGAGCTTTGCTGACATTCAAGGTGATTTGAAATTGAAGGCCAAATCCATAGAGATGCCATGTTCCTCTGACTTTCACATTGACAGGAAAGTTCCCTGACTTCCTGACACTTATTTACTCTTTGAAGCCATCAAGAAAACTGCCAAAGTTATACTCTGATTTGCTGCATTACCTAGAAGGTGATTTCTATATGGATTCCATCTATATAAAGGCCTGTGTGCCTTCATTCAGGTGGAAGAGAAACCCAAGACAAGGATAACAGGATCCCTTTCTTCATTTTTACGTTGTTTTGTTTCAGCTTTCTCTACCCTTTTGACTTATAGATCAAATCAAAGGTCCAGAAACTGGCAAAGTTTTCATTCCCCTCCTATGGTGCCCAAGATTTTGTCATCTTTTCTAACCTCCTAGCCATCTGGTTCATCCCTGGGCATTGGTGACTTTCTGGCTCCCTCAGGTATTGGATGGACTTTGTCGGGGTGATGTTAGGATTGTACCTCTTCCTTGTGAAAAATACAGTTAAGGTATGGCACAGTCTTTCTCAATTTTTTTTCCCTACTGATGCAGAATTCCTGTGTTTCCTGACATCAAGCCATAAAGAACCATGTTCTAGGTGTACTTGGCCATTGCTGACCCAAACAAAGTGGTAAGGGCCAATAGCAGAGCACACATTATTCAAGAGAAATACCTTCACACAGACAGAATTAGAATCCTGCCCATCATAGCTGAGAAGGGAGGAGGGCAGACAGATTAAACTCAAAGGGAAGGCTCTGTTTATAAAAAAAAGCACAGGGTCATAAAATATTCCCGTGTCCTTCCACAAAGAAATTATCTGAGATACCAAATTCCCTTGCAGCTTGTAAAACCTTTACAAGTACTTCAACCTCCCTGCAGCCGAGTTCTGAGTGATGTGCCCATATATCAGGTACCAAGGTCAGCAGATGAAGGAACTGGGCTGGAGGACACCTGTAGAGCAAATCGACCCCACAGCTGAGAATCCGCCCTTCTGACTTCAGCACAGGAGAAGCCAAACCTGCCACCTCACAAACAACCTCAGCATTGTCTTGTACTTTCATAAATGCATCAAATTTCCATGTTTCTGTATCTTAATAAGACACTTCCCTAAAATGTGAAGTTAATGATTTAGTAGTTTAAATAATTTATTTTACAACTGAATTAATTTGCCAGCCATGTTGCACACTCTATAATGGAAGCAAATCCTTTCAAAGTGCCTCAGTAATCTAATTAGCATGCTCCTTTTCTTTATGCCATGTTTCAACAGTTACTACATATGCCTGGACCTCAAAGTATCTTTCCCTTTGGTTAGATGAGGAGAAAGTGGTTAATTTGGGTGTGTGAGAAAGGGAAGCTGTTTAGGAATCATCTCTGTGTCATGCTTTGATAAAAAGCTCAGCAAAGGTTTCAAAGGAACATACACGACTAGAACTGGTTTTCAAGCTGGCAGCTTCAAAGAAGATGCAGGATTTTATAGTAATAATGGCCATTAAATTACCTTCTCTCCAACAGTGTGGATCATTTGGAGTCGGGTCATAAACAGAATAACGGAATCTCAGCTTTCCACTCCTTGCTGTACGGGCACTTTGAGACAGCAGAAGTCTCTCTTCACAAGTCTCATTAGCAGGCATTACTATCCTCAAAGGACTATGTTAAACTTGAAATTAAACATAAAAAATGAACAGATTTATAAAAATTTATAATGGCAAGAATGATGCAGACACTTTACTGCAACAGAGGAAAGCAGTTTAAAATACGGGGTTTCACTCTTAGAGAATAACAAAAAGTCCAACACTTTGGAAAATATTGTCATTTTCTAAGTATTCATGTTGGCAAAATGTTCAAGTAAAACCAGAAATGCTGTTCAGATATATCAGAATTAACGAGCAAATTTAATAGTGGTCTACACAAAAGCTGTAATAAAACTAAACCTCAGAGTCCTGTACTCATCTTCTAACTGCTCCTTATATTTAAAATCTGAATACAGACAGATGTCAGCTACTCTTTTTTAAATTGATTTTATTTGCAATTTTGTAATTACAAATATCAATAATTTTATTCAATAAAATGTATGCATTTTATTAAAACCATGTGAATTGGTCTGTGACACTTTAAGCAGACTTTTAAAACATTTTCTAATCAACACGTGTCATTTCAAACCTCAGTAGGATGATCTTTGGTGAATGTGACAGGAACTACAGCGAGGTTACTGATTTGTAATTTAAATTTTAGTAGCATCTAGGGGCCCTGTAAAAGATTGCAGCCAGACGAACTAAGTACTGAGAATATATATGCCATGAGACAGTATACAAAGCTTACAGTTTAAATATTTAGGACAATATTTCAGGGAAACTGAAAATGCTGGGGAGTGATGACATAAACCTCAGGGAATTTTTCAGTTTTCCTGAGACCAAGGTCAGTAATTTAACTCTGGCCATCTTTCATTTCCCTTTAATACAAGATTTGTGTTGTATACTGTGCATATGATGTGAGTTTGTGTTGTTGTATGGTTATTGCTATTCCTTAAGCCTCCACCATACACAGAGCCTTAAAATATACAGAAAATGAAGTTCTTAACAATGAATGGATAGTCCTCTAACAACAAAACAAATGAAAGACTTAGAAAATCAGAGGAACTAATTCCTGCATATACATAAATTGGACTACTTTTGTTCTCTCTAATGTATCTTGTTTGAAGCAGCCACATTGTGTTGTCCTCCCTGTGCAATTTTATGCAAATTTAATGATCTGTGTTACATGTTATTAGTAATCTGCCATGGCCATAACCTTATCCTGGATGCAGCAACAATCAAAAGTTCTACTTCTGGTGACAGAAATGGTGCAGAACCTGTCACAGGCTGCCCTCAAATTATTCTGGAAGGTGGGGGTAAGACACAGATAGCTCATGTAGCTGCAGCCTGTTCAAATAAAAAGCAAAGGGTTGGTTCTGTACCTCTTTCTCCCTGTATCAACATCTCAGCATGCTCTCCCCAAGCCTCTTAGCTGTCCCTGCAAGGACGTCAGGAAGGAGGCAGGTGAGCAGGGGGAGAGGATGACCCCTCATCACCGGGCACCAGAGCAGCTAAAGGGCAGTCACCCGTGACCTGTCCTCCACTCCCTCAGAGGAGTGGGAATTGAGAAGCACAACAGGAGCAGGCTCGCAGGTGTGGCGTGCCTGGAAACCTTCACCTATCCTGAGAAGGGATCTGGGGAACTGCCACCAGCACAGCTGCTAAATGCAGCCGGGGCAGAGAGAGTGACTACCTTGACAGGTGAACATCACCAAATGAAAGCATAACATAAACACTGGAGGCATGGCTGGAAACGTCGCACTATACATAAAGCAGGCTGTTGGAGTATATCAGTCAGGACTTTGCTGTTAAGAACTAAAAAGAGCACCTTAGGTTCAGCCCACTGGAAAAGCAAGCACTGCGCAGGCCGTCAGGTGTCACCCAGCCCCGGGACCATCAGCAGGCAAGGCGCCACATTCCATGGCAGGGGCAGATGTGGGGAGAGCTGTTTCCAGCTCCCAGGAGCACAGCTCGCTGACACAGGACATGGTTCCCTTTAACAGCTATCAGGGAGCTTTCCCTGTCACAGACCTGCTGCCACAGCATCACAGAACTGCTTTGAGTCCCACATGGCTCAGCAGGGCCAGGCACTGGATGGTGAACTCTGCCAGCTGGTGAAGCTGGTTTTCATATCTGCCTGCCAGTGTCAGGCATGAGAGAAAATTAGCTAATTTCCAGGGTTTCTAGCAAGCGACTAAAGCTTGGAAAAAGAGCAGTGTGAGGTTAATTTATCATCCAATTTAAAAAAAGGTGCAAGTTTAAATACTAATAATGTGGAACAGGAAATCTGACATAAAGACCCAGCAAATCAGCAATATGTAAGTAAAGAAAATTAAATGCAGCCATTACAGGCAGTGAGGCATCTTTGAATAGGCTGGAAACGCAGATAAATGGTGTTCAAAGAAACACCCCAGAAGACGTTGAGTCTGGCAAAGGCAGTGACAAGGTTTGAATGAAGTGCAACCAAATGCAGATGGTACAATCGCAATCTCAACTAATGATGTGAACAATCTCATACTAGTCCTTGCAGTGGCACCGGGTCTATTGTGCTCATAATAGCACATTTAAATAGGGAAGTGGAGGGAAGGGAGATTTGTCTGAACTATTTGCCTAACAAGAGTGTCTATAGACTGCATTCATTATCCAAAGGAAAGGATCTAAGCATCCTCCAAGATCTGGTTTTCTTGCAATGGTGGGGCAAACAAACATGCTGAGTAGAAAATTTATATCTCTCAGATCATACTGGTGCAGTAAGGATGCAATTCACAGACCATTACTCTTACAATTAATAATACTGAGCACATGGGGGGCAAGACACCCTGTTCTGTGCTGCTTCTCTGCCCCCCATGAGCAGCATCACTGCCATCACCCCTCAAATAGCAGGATTGCTTCCCAGCTGCTCCCTCCATCATCCCCAGTGTGGCAAGTCTGGTGAGGACACATGAAATGGGACATGAAATGCTCCATCTGGCAGTGGGAATGAGAGGCAAAGAAATAGGAAGCTATAAAAGTTTGAAAAGGATTTCAAGCTCCCCAGGGAAACAATTCTATTCCTTATTTAGCACTAAATACTTCTTGTAAAACTCAGCCTCCCCCACTTTCTAATTAGGAAGGCACCTGCTTTATTCCAGTCGCATCTTCCCTGAGTCTAAGGAGACTTTCTGAGGCAACTCCATAATGAGGTCGACTCAGTAAAAATACCCACTGCTGAAGGATCTGGCTAGTGGCAGGTCACTTAAGGTCTTGCACTGCTCTGGAGTCAAATTTGTCCTGCTGAAATCATCAGGAATTTTGCTATTTGGCTTTACAAGATCAGGATTTCATTTCAGATGATGTAAACTCCTTCTAGCAATAGCCAGTATGTCATCAGAATATTAAATAATAATGGAATATGCACCAAAGTCTCAAAGTGGAAATCTTTATAGTGGATTTCCTACTTGTCCAAAAGTCAGAGAACAAACTTGTACGTAAGAACTGTCCCATCTGCTGTAATTGTATTAAGTAACTTCCAGATGTAGGTGCTGTTGGTATGAGAGATACAAACAGGAAAGCCGGAAGTGATCACGACAGCCTCTTCCTAGATTCTGTCCAGCATTCACTGTAATTTTTAAACTTTCATGCCACAAGACAATTGCACTTGTGCAGAGAGACATGTGGCATTTTCCAGGCTAGAAGCAGAGAATCTGAAAATCCAGGAGGCAGAAACTGCAACAAGTAATATAACAAGAACTATCACTTATTACTGCAGGGTTCCCACGCTGCAAGGATAAATTATCAAACTCCCAGGATAAAACAAGTGTATCTCAAGTATAATTTTTAAATGCAGGGAGAGTTTCCCCAGGGCTTTTCTCTGGCTGCAGCAGCATTGGCAAATGTGCCAAGTACTCTGCCACTGATTTAGTGGGCTGGAAGCCACACTCCATCATTGTACCTCACCTGCCATTACCATCAGGTTTTTGCTATCCTTGGCATCCTGCTTACGGCAGAAAATTATTCACTTGCTAGTATGGTACACAAAATCCACACTATTTTTAGCCACCTGCATCTATCACAGCAAGTTTACATCAAGGCTTCAGGGATGAGGGAAAGAGAGGAGCAAAAAGAACCCTCATTCCCTTTTTCACCCTCCTGTACCCACCCACTCCCATGCGGTGCCACAGGTGAGCACGAGCAGTGACACAGAAAGGCGCAGGATGCTCCCTGTGCTGTCACTCCAGCTTTGTCTTTTCCTGGAGAGCACTGTGCTGAATGGACAGATGATGATCACAGTGGTATGAATGCAATTTTTCTTGTCTTCGGTGTCTCGACTGAATGGGATTTTGCAGACACAGTCATGGCCTCTATTTTTCACAATGACTCAGAAGCATTTTAAATTATTTTCCTCATGAAAGTGAGCCTTTTGTTGGCAGCTGGAAATCTCTGCCACAGACATTTTACATTTTTAGAGTCTAACTTTCTGACAGGAAGAGATCTAATATGCCATGTGATGATGAAAAGTGCATTCAAGGCCCTTTCTAACAGTACTGTGCAAATACCATCTCAAGCTATGCCCTGAGAGAAGCTGCCCAGCTCATTTCTTGCCCCCTTCCCCAATTCTCTGCTGCCCCAGCACTCCCACCCCCTTGCCAGCTTGATGATCTCAAAGTCCAGAAAGTTTAATGAGGACGTAAAGGCTGTCCTCAAACAGTTACAGTCAATTTTGAAATATCTAATCTAGTGCATTCAAGTCACCCTTTTAGTTTGAGGAAGATTAGCAGATCTTTAGATCCAAAAGAGCCATTACATCATCAGCCTGCTGGACAAGTCATGAAAGGGAATCTTTCAGATTACTTCCTACTTTTGAAAACAGCAATCAAAACTTGCAGTTTTCCCTCCAGTCCACCAAAAGTCATGAAATATTGAAGCAGCATACCTGAAAATTCAAGTTCTCTGCCTCGATACAGAAAGTACAGCACAGACAATAATATTGAAAGTTTCTATCTATCTGTTGTCTTACAAGTCCCCCGCTGAAATAAATGAACCGTGTAGGTAGGAGTTTTGTTCATCTTCTCCTGGAGACATTCTAGACCATAACACAGCCAGCACAGATAGAATCCTAGATCATAGAATCATTAGTACATTAATATCCTATGGAAAAATGCCAGTGGTGTCTATTTCCCCATCAATACTCTCTATGGACAGTTGCCGAGAAGGAGGTAGGAGACAGAATGAAAAATTCTCAATGAAAAAACTCAAAACGATCCAAAATGTTATTTGACATATTTTGTTGATATAATCATTAATCTGGACAGAGAAATCTTTCTTTTATTCAGAAGTCCTCGATTTCAGCTATGTCAGTAATGATGCTCCTGCCAAGAAAACACCTTCTGTTGGATCTTCTGCTGATCCTGGTGATGTTCTGGATTCTGACTTCCTCTGATGCTACAGGACATGTAACTACTGGGCAAGGAGTGCTGGACTGCAAAGGATTCAGACCACAGGTGCATGTCAAATATATACTGACAGTGTTCAGATGTAAAAATCTGAATTACATTTGGGGTTAGGTTCAGCCCTATATTTATGGGAGTGAAAAGAAGAAGGACATGCCATGAATGACTCACGGGGCTGCAGCAGGCTATATTCAGATGGTAAAAGTCAGTTAGCCAGGCTCTGTGTATTTGTGCTCTGTAGTTTAATTTGGATAGTTCAAATCATTCCTGACACTAAGAATATTTCTAAATACAGTGCCATAGTGCCCTTGGGTTTGACAGCTCTTTTTTGGAGCTGATAGCTTCTGAGAAGTTAAAATGGATGCAAACTGTAATAGCTACATCCTACATGTACAGAAAGGACTTTGTGATTCAATAAGCCATAATGTTCTTGATCAAAACATAGAGTCATACGTTGAAAATACAGTGAAAAATGAACCTTCAAAAAACTTCTCTGTATTAGAAGTTCTGCAAATCATGCTGTTGTGAACATTTATGTTGCTTTATGCTATTACACTATAAGGTTAGTGTAGAATACATCCATCTTTAATTTTCAAATTATAAAATTAATATTTCTGCTGGGAGAAATTTTCTGTGCTCTGCAAAAATAACAAATCAGAACTATCACTATTGAAAAGACATTGGAGGGGCATATTGGCATTTTTCTTTATCGTTGTCTTTATTATTTTTTTAAAAGGGTTGAAAATTTATTTCAGAGACCTGACAATACATTTAGTAAAATGTATTATAACTGACTACTATTGGATTGGAAAGTGTACACGTAAATCACAACCCAGTCTTATCTTTCTAGTAGCTACATCAAATCTGTTAACAATTGAGAAGCCATTAAAATGCTAATGAGTATGAAGGCTGATCTATGTTTCACACTCCAACTTCTATTTTTTCAAAGGCAAAACATACATGAAAATCCCAACAGTTCTCTCCTGCTGAAAGAAATATGAAAGACTGTTTGGTTGTCGAAATTATGACATTGCTGTTAGACTTGTCTGTAAGATAAATTGTTACATTACTGCCAGCATGATTACAAAAAAGCTTTAGGGCCCGAGTCATACAAGAAAAAGTCTTAACTAATTTCCTTTAATTAGCTTTCAAATACCAAACAACATTAAAGAACAGTGAATTTGACGGTCCAAGCTGTGCCAAACGTTAAGAAAGATGCAAACTTCAGATAGATGCCATTCACTCAACCTTCTGGAAAGCAAACCTCTTTCTAAGGGTCCTAAGTGAAAACCTCTCAAAGTAAGCCCTGTAAAATTTATTATTTCTGAGAATGTTTTCAGGTGCAGAAGATTTGGACCAACACAAATGCTGCAGCTCACATGCCCCTCCTAGAAGGTGCCTTCAGAGCTAAAAGTGAAAAAGATCCTTCAAAGTTACTTGTATTCTTTTAAAAGAGGTATCAGTGCTTTCCCAATCTTCATGCAGGAGTCTTATGTTTTAGTTGTTTTTTTTTTTCCCCTTCTCTAGTAATACAGAGGCAATAATAAACTCTGCTCAGGCTTTGGTGAAAGTGCCACGTTTTCAGCTGTGCTCAGGTGCAACCATGTGTGTGTATATCTGGCACTAAATTTGGGAGCTTGCTGGTCCCTGAGTAGCAGCACATGCATCATACTAATGTAATCCTGCCATCTCCTGTATCCCCTTAATCAGCAAGCAGCTGTGTTTCACTTGCTTCCAGAAATATCACTGTCTTGAATACCTCAAACAACATGGAAACCTGCACACTCTTATGGAGGTTAAAACGGAGAGGGTGAGGGGAACACGTTACAAGCAGCTCTCTGTGCTGTTCCCTTTATTGTTACCTAATGTTATTTATTGCAGCACCACCTTTCTTTTGAAGCATAATTAAAAAAGATAAATAACCATACAGTCTCCCACAAAGACAAATTGATAGCTTGAGCCTTTTCCAGTTGGATTGCCTTTTTCTAACATATAAGACTGAAGAAACCTTCGATACCTTTATTCACATTCTTCATAGGAAAAATATCCTTTTAATCTACTTTGGGGTTCCCTGAGTTCCCTGAAGTAATCCAGCACTCTGCTCTGGGTCACAGTAAGGCAATCTATTGTCCTGCTGCCATTTTTGCCCTTCACTGCCTGGTTCAGGCAGCCGCTTTATTCACCACTTTGTGGGCAGCCAGGCAGTTCTGTGTCTTGGGCATCTGTCCTGCTTGCCTCTTCTTTCACTCAGGGGTGCAGTTCCTGTGGAAAACTCCTCCTTGGAAAGCCACTCTCGCACCATCCAAGCTGGATGTGGCTGTTGTGGTTCAGGGAGCTCCATGCTGTAGCTTCAGGCTGCTCTCATCTTCATGGCTGCATTTCCATATGTCATCTTTACCAGTGTAAAAAGGATGGCAGATCAAGTTTTGCAAACTACATGAGGCACCCTTGTGCTTTTTCAGTAGCAAGAAAGCTGAGCAATTTTAGAAGCATTTTATTTATTATGAAGTATTTGTATTGAAGTACCAAGACAAATCCAAATCTAGACACTTCAGATTTTAGCTGGAATACGAGGAACAAGAACAAGACTGTCACCTGTTCCACACAGTGTTGACAAGTGAGACAGGCGAGTGAAGAGAAATCTGATCAGTAGGAGACAAAAATACCATTTAATACTAGTCAAGTGCATATAAAAGCAGAAAAATATTTCCACTTTACCCACTGCCTCCTCCACTTTAGTAAACATAGCAGAATTCACAATGCAGCAAGAAACATAATGGGCTTTCAAAAAAGATTTGGCTGAAGGCAGCAGATGATCATGAAGGTTTTACATTGCAAAACATTTTTGTTTCTATGCTTTTAGCTCACTCAGTATACATGTTCAGAATTATGTCTGGAAGAGACAACCTGGATTAGTGACTTTGTTTTAAGAATAGATAATCTCTTGGTAAATATTTGCACTGCGTGAGTTAGCTTTGCTGGCAAAATTGTCTTGACAGTTTATCAGGCTGAGCACAAAACTGACTTGCTGATTCTTTCGGGATGTTGCTAAAAATGATACAAACTAATGATGCTTGTACTTGCATACGAAGCAAAATTAATTAAAGGGACAACTAGACTGGCAGAATTTTAGAAAACTGCATTAATTCCTAAGTTTCAAACTGCAGACTGAAACTATTTGAACTCACTTATTTTAAAACGTGTCTATCCTTTGTAAGAATTATACACAGAAATTGGCACCTGTGAACTATGAATGCATCTCTGTGTATTTGCATACCCAGACAAGGTGAGAAGAGCAGCAAAATCCAATTTCACAGAATCATAGAATGGTTTGGGTCGGAAGGGACCTTCAAAGATCATCTAGTCCAACCTGCTGCCACGTGCAGGGACACCTTTCACTAGACCCATTTATGGTATTCAAACACAGGATTTTGGCTCTGCAAAGTCTAGCCCATGAAAAAATCATACCATAAAGAACGGGTATTAACTTACACTGAGAAAATGATGGTGCATATCACCAGACACAGAAAAATAATTTAAAGATATAAAAAGTTTTTAATATTAAGAGATCATAATGGACCGTTTGCCCATGAGATTAATTCAAACAATCACTTCAGCTGCTTTCAGTTCTTAAATATTAGTTGCTTTCAATCTCTGTATTGCCTCAATTTTTTGCTTCTTAAGGTATAGATAGGTACCTGACATATATAAAGACTAGTGATTTATTGACTTACAGATTTTTTTAAGCTATGATGCCTCCTCTGAGGCTACTCAGACTCTTAAAGTGTCATAGATTCTGCAAGTGTCAAGACCTGTCACATCGGGAGAGATGCTGGAGCTGAGTAATGCAGCTGGATTTACCCCCTGTATAACAATTAGCACAACTAAGAAAAGGCAGTGGGTGACAGCAGTAGGCAGCTCTCTTCTGAGAGGTACAGTGGCACCCATCTGCTGCCCTGAAGGACTCTCCGCAGAGGTGCACTCCTTACCAGGGGCTTGTACCGGCAATGTGAGACTACCAAGCCTCATACAGGCCGCTGACTGTCACCCACTGCTGCTGTTTCATGTGGGCACCACTGATACAGCCAGGAGCATTCTGAGGAGTACCAAGAAGGACTACAGAGCCCATGGAACAATAGTGATGGACTCTGGAGCCCAGGTAATTTTTTCATCAATCCTCCCAGTCAAAGGAAAGAGGTTTGAAAGGGCAAGTCAGATCTGGTGATTCAACAAATGGTTACAGGACTGCTGCCACAGCCAGGGGTTCAGCTGCTTAGACCATGGCACTCGCTCTGAGAAACCTGGTCTAATGGGGGCTGAAGGGGTCCATCAGATACCCAGAGCCTGGAGAGGGATCACAGGTCAGCAGGAGAGCACCTGAAGAGCACCACTCCAGTCAGTAAATCAGGCCTATGTCAAAGGTCTGTATGCAAACACACACAGTATGGGGAATAAACAAGTGGGGTTAACGATGTGCACACGCCAGCAGGGCTGTGATCTTATTGGCATCATGGAGACGGGGTGGGATGGCTCCTGTGACTGGAGCTCAAACAGAAGGATACAGATCTATAGGTAGGACAGGCAGGGGATATGAAGAGGGGGTGTCACCCTTGAAGTTAATGATCATCTGGAGAGCAAGAAGATCACCCTGGGGATGGATGAGGAGACGAGTGAGAGCTCATGGGTCAGGATTAGAGAGGGCAGGGACATTGCAGTGGGCATCTGCTACAGCTGCCCAACCAGGAAGACTCAGCCTCTATTGACAGATAGGAGCAGTCACATGTTCACAATCCCCGGTCCTCATGGGGGACTTCAACCACCCCAGTATCTGCTGGAAGGACAACACAGCAAAGCATAAGAAATCCAGGAGGTTCCTGGAGTGTCAAGATGATAACTTCCTTCCCCGGGGGCCAACAAGGAGTGGTGCTGTGCTGGACCTTGTTCTCACCATCAAGGAGGGGCTGCTGGGAATTGTGAAGCTCAAGGGCAGCCTGGGCTGCAGTGACCATGACATGGTGGAGATCAAGATCCTCAGGGCAGCGAGGAAGGCACACAACAAACTTGCTGCTCTGGACTTCAGGAGAGCAGACTTTGCACTCTTTAGGAAACTGCTTGCTAGAGTCCCATGGGATAAAGTTCTGGACGGAAGAAAGGCCCAAGAAAGCTGGTTAATATTCAAGGATCACCTCCTCCAGGCTCAGGAGTGATGCTTCCCAACGAAGAGGAACTGAGGTGAAAACACCATGATGCCTGCATGGAGGAGGAAGTAGCTCCTGGACAAACTCAACACGGAAAGGAAACCTACAGGCAGTGGAAACAGAGATACATAGCCTGGGAGGAACACAGAGAAATTGTCTGAGCAGCCAGGGATCAGGCTAGGAAAATGAAAACCCTGATGGAATTAAATCTGGCCAGGGATGTCAAGGGCAATAGGAGAAGCTTCTATAGGTACATTGGTGATAAAAGAAAGACTAGGGAAAATGCGGGTCCTCTATGGAAGGAAACAAGGAGGCCTGCTTATCCAAGATATGGAGAAGACTGAGGTTTCCGATTTTTCGCCTCAGCCTTCACCAGCAAGTGCTTCAGTGACACCATCCAAGTCACAAAAGGCTAAGACAGGGACTTGGAGGATGAAGAACTGGCTTCAGGGGGGTTGGAACTAAATGATCTTCAAGGTCCCTTCTAACTCAAATCATTCTATGATGATTCATTTATAATGGAAATTGTTATGTTTTCACTGGGTGAGCTTTTTGCTTCTTTTACTTTAGTCAGCACTGATATGAGCCTGTAAAAAAAGATCTGATTAAATAGACATATTAAATGATTTTGGGGTTTTGGAATAGGCGGTAGGTTATACCAGAATAAAGAAAAAGTGCCACGTAAATACTGCTGGATAGACACAGTGAGATACAACTTTTGCTGCTATCTTGTCCCATGCTTTCTCAAATATTACTCTTAAAGCAGTGGTTTTAACATCTTATAACTCTAATACCAACAGTAACACCAGACTGAGAAGAAAATATTGATTTCAGCTTTTAAGGCAGTTACTGTTACCATTTTGAATTTTTTTCCTCCTATGGCTGAATTAACCCACAGTTTTAACAACTTACTCAGCTTACAGACTGGTTACAGTTGTATGAAGTCTCTGAAGATGCTTTTCTTTATTGCAGCCCTCACTTTATCTCCATCACTGGATAGCATTTTGTAGAACTAGGATTTCTTGAATATAGCAAGTTCTTCCTATCCAAAAGGGAAATTCTTTTGTTTCACGACATTGTAGGAGTGAGATTTGTATCTGAAGTATCTATGCACCTGAACAGAAATTAATAGAAAACATTCTTACCATATTGTTTTATTAGGATGACATAGAAGAGTGGACAAAAAGAGAGGAAAAATCTGTTCCCTCTGTTTGGGTTGACTGATAATGGCAAGAGTGACTTGAATTTCAGGGACTCTGCCTGAATTTCTCTGCCGAGGTTATCTGAAGGATATTGTGCAATAGTCTCATTTCTCCTCAGTGTGCCAAGGTGAACCACACAAATGCCTCCAATAGCTCTCAGCTATTCTCATGTGAGACAGATTGCTGAGCTTCTGTTTGGCTTTAGAGATGTTCGCGTGCCAGTCAGTGGGCCACGGGATGACAAATTACCTCTCTGCCAATATGAGAGCTGGGACAGTTCTCTCCACAGCCTCCACCAGATGGGCCTAATTAAACTATTAGCCAATGAGTGAGGTCTGATGGCTCCATTAGGAATCCTCCTGTGCTTAAATAAACAGCTCAAAATAAATAGTTTTCTCAATTACAGTTTTTATCATGTCCTTTTCTGGCATATTCATCAGCAGAGTGCCTCCTTTGTCTACTTTTTCCTAACAGGACGGGACCTTCTTGACACTATGCAAGAGTTTCAAAAGGTTATAATGGCATTAACCTGTTTTGCTTTGAGGAGTTAAACCCCTTTCCACACCTCTCCCAAAGCATTCATTTTACTGAACTTTACGGCAAGGATTTATTTCCCCTTACGACATGCAGCTTCACCCTGTCTGTAGGGTTTGCTGCCCTAACGGGCTGAGGCCTGTCAGTGCCACGTGAACCACCCCTGCAACCTACACTGCCTCCAGATCTCCTCAGATCTCACATCCCATGCTGGCAGGGAGGGGCAACCTCTTCTCTTTTTTTGTAATTGCTACATAGAACTAACTTCTCCCACCTTAATAACTACCCTTCACCTTTATCCTTTCCCCCTCTCTACTTTTCCCTGAAATTATTTTTTTTTTCCTTTTGATTCAGTTGTGACCTGATGTATCTTACCTAGAAATTGGCACTGAAGGTTTTAAGCTGCCTCCTCCCCTCTCTTCTCCCATTTCAAAAATTTCCCTGTGAAAGGCCCTGCCTACTCATTTTTTGTCTTAAGTTTCCCAAGGACATCTTCATAATCCAGAACTTTCTCTCTTTCCTGCCCAATCAGTGTAAGGAAGATGAGCTCTGCAGTGAATGCTAGTCATGACTAAATACTTTTTTTTGACTTATTCTCAGAGGAGAATTGCCACTTTGGGGGTGGGTGTTGGTCCCACAGAAAAAAAACTGGATACTTCATACCCATTAATAGCACTCCTTGGCAGCAGTGTTTGACTGAAATGAGCAACCAGGATTCTACATAAACAAGTATTCGACAGATTCTTCAATATACCTCCTCTCAAATGTCATATTATTCATGTAACTAATTAGGACTATTTGACCTCAAAAATAGTAAGATGCTAGCACCACAGCTTCACGTATTTAATTATAACTCATTTGGTTAAGACACTCTGTCTAATTGCTCCAGAAAGAAACTGCCATTTAAGTTTTATAAGTTTTAAAACATATTGGGTTGTGAAAAACTGTGTCTATTTAGTCACTGAAAGGAGATAAAAAATTCAGTCATTAACTTTGTGTGAGAAAACAGAGTACTTCAGAGGCAGATATTGTGACAACCTGTACCAGTGAAGGACTGTTCTTTGGTGACTTCATGCAAGACTCCTAGGTAGTAAAATTCTTCACTGTTCAAATGAAATTAATGCAATGCCATGTCACCATCAACTCCTGAGACTTTTATTGATATCACCCTTTAAATAAGCCATTTTCTTCATGTTACTGTTGGACTGGTGTGAAATCTGAGTTAAGTACCTCACCTCATTCATTCTCTTGCACCTCTTAGGAAAGCCGGTGAGTTTACAAAGTGACTAAAATCACAGATATGTGGAGGCAGAGGTATCACTATGAAAGACTTCGATAGCTTTGTGCCTAAATCTTCTTTGGAGCTGCTGGGGAAAGTCTGCAGGGTGGGAGTATTTTGGAGAGTGCTGCTTTCTGCTCATCCTGTTGCCTCCTGATACTTCACCACCGGTCAAGTTAGGGATGTGTCTCACCTCCGTTACAAGTGAGGACTTCAGAGAAGAAAGGCTAACATGACTGTGTTTGGATGGCTGCAGAGGATTAAATAAGAAAGATTTTTAAAAGGTATGCAAGAAGCTGCCTTTTTTTTCTTTCTTTTTATTGTTTTCATGTTCTAAAGGGCTAATGGTGCTTCCAACCAGATGAGCCATTAAGTGGAGAGGATGAGGAGAAAAATCAGAAACAGAATACGAAGGAAGCAAGTATCTGATGAGGTACATGAATTGATGCAAAAAGCCCCCATGAAATAAAATTAAGAAAATGCCTATGTTAGGGAGGAAATACTCATGTTCTTTAAGACAGAGAGCTTTCTCAGTCAAAATCAGGTCCATTTGCATTTAAAAGCTAGCCTTGTTTCCTTTACAAAGTGCATGTGATTAAGTATTTTCACAGAAATTACTTAAGAACACATCCTTTCAACCCAGATCAACTAGAAATATTTTCTCAGGCTGCCCCACCGATTTTCCTTAACCCTGGTGTTGGCAGGCAACCTTTCAGCAGCTGTCTCTTTCCGTACCCAAGCTCCTTCCTCTCTTGCTGAGCACTCCAACCCCTTTAATCACCTTGTGTCCACTCAGCCCTCTCTGTGTCAGGAGTGGCAGCAACATTCAGTGGGTAACACTCAGAGAGGAAATTCAATCAGAAATAAGGCCACTTTGTACAACCTGAGAGGAAGGTCAGGTTAATGGGAAGAGCCAGGAAATTCCCACCTGCTGCAGCAGAACCAATTCTGTGTAATGCTTCTATTCATTGCCACCGCAGTTTGTACTGGGATATGCAGAATTCTGCTGGAAAAACTACACAGATTTCATCAATGACCACACAGACACTAGAATAAAGTATTTTCTTTTTCCTTTGTTCAACTCAAAGAGCTGAAGTCATGTTCAGGGCTGAGACTCTATGTTGATTGGAATTGGGTGGTTGTTGGTTTTCTTTTGGTCTTAGTCCTTAAAAAATAAAACCCTGAAAGCCTAATATTAGCTAAAGAGCCCAGACCATGCCAGTGTTTGGAACATCACGTTTAATTGCATCTCTGAGCTAACACGGGCACATTGTTTAAACTTCAAGTATTGGAATTGTCACATTGTAAAATTTCATTGAAGTCCCACTTCTCTGCCTGAAGTGCCATAATGTTACCCGAGTGGGGAAAAGGGTTCTTCTGAGATTGAGTTTTCAGACACTGTAGTTCTGTTCAATTGAATTCACTCAAGTAGTGGTTAACATAAACACTGTGGAGAGTATGACATGTCAAATTAGCAGCTTTGCAAATCTCCTGTTAATTGTCAGCCTAATTAAAAAATTGCTAATTATAATGTTTATAACTTCAAATAACTGCTCAGCTATAAAGCATTGGCTGTCAGGTGTAAACAGGGGGACTGAAGGAAAAAAAAATCAATCGACATCTGTTAATTTATCAGAGGCAGTACACTAAATTGAAAAATGGATTGCCTAATGCACTGTAAATCTGCATTACGATAAAAGACCAATTCGTTTCAACACCTGTTTAATAAATGATAATGGCCATCTTTAGTGCCTAGCCCTAGGGTTCCTTCTGCCAATCAGACTTAGAAACTTGCCTTTACTAGCATCAGACAAGAAATTGATTGAACCATGTTAAGATATATATAATATCTCCTTCCTTTTTTATTATGATTAAAATGACCAGTCTCTACAGAAATTTTTTGTTAAAAAGTTTCCTGTATTTTCTCACGCCATAAAGAGTAAATCTGTCTCATCTTTCTAAGGTTATTTTAGACAGACATAAATGCACTGATCAGCTAGAAAAAAGATCAAGTGCCAGGTCCAATCATTCCCATCTATTGACTTCCTTCAAATAAGAGCTATAGAGCAGAAAGTCAGTACCTTTGTAATTTTTCCTTAAATATTTACGTTGCTCAGACACATGATGAACTTCTGCAGCTTACAGGCTAGAAAATACTACTAACAAACATCAGTGCTTCCAAACTGCCATCTTCCAAAACACCATTCAGTTCAAAGAGCTGCAAAGTTTTAGACAGTGGCTGCTCAGTTCCTCAAAGTCAGATGGTGTTAGAGGTTGCATTTTTACATTTGTATATTTTTCAGGGAACTGCAGACTACTTCTAATGGCTAACAACAGCTCAGTTTTTTGGGACAAGCAGAGGAATATAAGTAGCTGGTTGTCATTTCCTCTGTAAAAACCTGGATGGCTCTCCACAAAGTTTGAATGGAGAAGATATATGTCTCAGGAAAGGACTTAGCTTTTCCAGAGTTTGAGAACTACATCTTCTGAGGATCCTGCTGCTGTTTGCTAATGCCCAATGGCAGCAATTTATATTGGTTAACCATCATGCTCTCTCCTGTTCACTTCCACAGAGACACGCTTTGCACCTATGTGCCTTTCCTGAACTCAGGAACATCCTTTAAACCAATGTCCTTGGCAGCGTGGCAGCAGTTGCTGTCTCTTCTCCAGACATGTGTCACGACATTGTGCTAATGGTTCTCATTTCTGGCGACATTTTCAGCATGCAACACTACTTCCTCTTCTCATTGAAGCACATTTTGAGGGCTGATGTAGCTTCTCTATTATATGATAAAATTCACCGGTAGGTCTCTTATGTGTTTCTGGGACTGCAGAGCACTCACAGACTATTATTAAGTTGCAGCTAAGCTAATATTTAAGACTGTTTTTAAATTGCTGGTTGTGATGAAAGGGTCAAGTATAACTGAAAATGAAATTCAATCACCGTGATCATGTTTTACTTCCTCAAATTCTTATTTGCCCCTTCCACTCCAAGATTAAAACATGTTTCATTTTGCATGAAGATCTATAATGCAAGTTTTATCATTTTATACTATGGCTTCATCCAAGAGCTTCAGACAATGTTAGGATCAGCACAAAGACAAAAAAAGGTTAGTCCTAGACCCATGCAGATAACGGTGAAATCAGGGTAGACTCAAGGAGAGAGGAGCAGGAAGGAAGAAAATGATTCAAAACCAAAGTCTGCATCCAAGCCAGAAATGAGTGTAAATCAGATCCTGACTTATATGTCTATACATCAGATTGTGCTGTCCATTTCAAAACTCAGCATATTTCCACAAATATTATATTATGACAATGATTCTGGTAATCACGCTCTTCCTACGGTTTCCTCAAAAAGAGACTGCTCCTTATAAAATAAAATGCAAAGTCAAGGGTTCTACAGTACAGAGGAGGGGAGAATTGGTATGGCAGAAGCAGGATGCCCACAGAAACTGCTCAGTATATAAAGTGTGGGGAAGAAGAAGGAAGGAAGTGGGGGATGTTTGGAGTGCTGGGGTTTGTCTTCCGGCGTCACTGCTATGTGTGATGGGACCCTGCTCTCCTGGGGATGGCTGAACCCCTGCCCGCCCATGGGAAGTGGTGAATGAATTCCTTCTTTTGCTTTGCTTGGGTGTGGTTTTTGCTTTTCCTGTTAAACTGCCTTCATCTCAATCCGTGAGCTTTCCGGCTTTCACCCTTCCGATTCTCGCTCCGACCCGGCTGACGGCGGAGCGAGCGCGCGGCTGCCTGGGCCTTGGCAGCTGGCCGGGGTTAAACCACGACACCCCAGTAAAACATCATTCTTTCCCCACTGCATGCCACTGCTAGGGCTTTGGCACACCTAAACACATACCTTTTAAGGCAGACCCATTAAAATTAATGTAACAGCATGTACATCCATCTGGTGTACATAAGTCAGCCAGAAGCGAGTCCTTTGATGGATTTAGTCTGCTTTGTACATCTTATGAATTCAAATAGTTAAAAATGTGGTGACCTTTATTCCCAGTATTGTGCATAATTTACAAGATGATAGAAATGCAAGTTATCTATTTTTCTGAATTTGTATTTGAAGCACAGTCCAGCAAGCAAACTTGAAAAGCATTTTTATAAAATAATATTTCAATCCATTAAAAAGTGAAGGAGAATTTAATTTTATATCATAGATGACATTGCTGTGATATAAAATTTGACACTAAATAGCCCCCTGAACTTACATTAAATGCACAAACGATAGAAAACCAAGGTAATATCTAATTTATTTTCTGGCTTAAATAAACTAAACTCTGATGCCTGAAATGAAATCACTGAATGTGTAGCTACTTATAAAAAAGTATTATAAGGAAATGTGTCTTAAGTTTTACCCAGAATGTCTACAGACTGTAAGGTATCAACAGCACAGTCATATACCTTAGGAAACATGTTACTTCAGTTTACAATAATAGCAACATACAAAAGTAATTTTACATCTGGACAGTGCAGACCAAGTAATTTTTTTATCTACACAGATAAACAGCAAATTAGTTCCAGTGTTAAATTTCAAAGAAAATATTACAAGTATTGTAGGATATCTGACACCTGAATCATCCCTCAGAATAATAACAAGAAATATTCATTACAGGCACATTAGCCAAATAAGATACAGGATGCTGGTCACACTATATGAACTATGCTATGCTTTATTTTAACCATTTTGGAAACTTTGGCTCATTTAGGAAACAAAATGAATAATACTCTATAAATAAAGAGTCAGAGATGAAAGTGATTCAATTTTCAGTGGGACTTAAAAGGATATCTCACCATGATATTTTCATTTAATTTTAACTGGAAGGAAAATAAAGCTTGGAAAAATACCAAATACAGTAGACAACAGTATTTTACTGCAAAAATTCAAAATGTAGTTTTCTATGAAACAAGGCACAGAATTGACGAAGACAGACCACGACATAACATGAGTGAACAAAAAGAGTGGTTATTAAATATTTTAAAAGTGGAAGAAAAAGATCAAGTTTAGATTTTAAACTGGTAAGATCAGTGCATCTTCCCTGACTGATCAGTATCTCTGATAATGTCCTTGATAGCTGCATCTCCTCGTCTGTCTCTCTTTTGGCTTATTTATTTATCTAAATATTGTCATCATAACTCTTACAGATGTAACAGGAGTTTCTCTGGCATTGTGCTACGCAATCAGCCTTCTTCTTGATGTGTCAAGGCACTCTGGTAGAATATTTTAATATATATATATCATAAATCTACTAAACCAGTGTATAGATACTATACAGATCTCTCTATAAACATATGCATGTTGCTGTGAGGATATATTCTGCATATAAGAATATATGTGCATACATAAATATAGTTAATTGCATCACGATAATTTAGTCTGTTATGGATTAAAAAAATCCAAATGTAAACCGGCACATTTATTCTTATAACTAACTTTTTTTTTTCTTCTTAATGTTAAAGGAGTGTTGAATACATCAGCTAAGGACATTATCCCGTTAGTCACCACATTTAGATAATTCATTTGCAATATCCAATTATCCACTATGTTAATGCCACACATCTGTGTGCAAACCCTGCCAATGAGATCACATTCACATTCAAAAAACACACTAGACTCGTACTACTGCAAAATAAATCCCCATCAATCCATCCAGTATTTTCAGTCACTTGGTCTTTATACAGGAAAAAAAGAGTACAAACATTACAAAGTCAGGCTTATTCACTTGAAGCATAAAATAAACCCCCCTGCAATTATTTTTTGCCAATTTCCTAAATCCTCTGCAAGGAAAGCAGAATTAAACATTTTGTATGCATTCTTCACCTCCCTATTTGATGTTCTCTACAAAATCTGAAGGTTAGAACTTTACAAGGTAAATGTTACTAACCTGTGTACATCATCATTTACTGATCAAAATAATGTTCAAGAATACACTGGAAAAAGCAGAAGTGAGGTGCATATGGGGAAAGAGAAAATCTTTCTGTTAGTCTGTTAATGATAAGAGAAAGAAGTGATTTCTTTGAGAACATTATAAAATAAAAAGATCAGACATTACAGTAATTCTTAGATAACTGAATAGTCATACTTGATAAATTTCCTCTTTTTGCAATCAATTGCATGCTTAACTTTAAGCAGGTACTTTGCACATCAGTTTAATTGAAATTAAAGTGAAAGTAGCAGTGAACTTAAAGGGACTAGAAATAGGCATGAAGTCAGACATTTGTATTTGACTGTATACATTCAAGGAGTAAAATATTATCTTGAATTTTGGACACGGGATAAGAATCAAGTAATGGACTAAAACTGAAAGCTAATAAAAAGGCTCCCAGTGAAACAGTGACTGTAAACATAAAATATCAAATAAATCAGAAAACATGAATAAAGAACTCAGGAGAGTGACAAACAGAACACAGATAAAGGAAGTTTCAATGAAGTACAGCTTAGGCATTTCTTGCCTGGACATGCAAAAGGAGAGCAGCCTGCGTGTCCTGTTCCAGGGCACACCATCAGTGCTACACAGCCTGATGAGCCTCATGCTGTTCCACAAGACACGGGACCAGGCTTTCCCAGTGCTTCAGTGTCAGCACCTCGGAATCAGGACAGGTAATAAACCCTGTTCTTAGTTGTCCACTTTATTCTATCAACCTCAAACCACCGTAAGTCACAAGACAGGGCAGTACTGAACCCAATCTCAAGTCACTTCAAGTGCTGCCAGGACTGTGAATGCTGATACACGTTACCAGATGTTTGGTAAGCTCACAGCTTCTCTACAGGGAACTAAACACATTCGAGTGCGTAACAAGTAGCAAGGCTACCTGTGGTCTTCATTCCCTCCTCATGGAGTTTTCTAGTTCACATCTTCTCACACTCTCTTCCACCCAAATACAAAAGAGATGACATGCTGGGGCCCACAAGATTCTGTGTAGAACTCTGCTCAGTTCCATGACTGGTTTAGTAGATAAGCCAGAAGAAAATAATATCCACAATGCTTTTTTTGTGTGCCCTCTCTGCAGCAAAGAAGAATATTTTTGATTTTTAAAATTTGTTTGCTGAAAAAAGGACACAACCATGAATACAGTAAGATACATAATCTAGTACAGGGAGAAAAGTTTAGTACAATTTTAGATTCTTCTGAAAAGCAAAAAAATGTAGCCAAAACAATATATTGATTTTTTTTTTCAGGGGAGTAATCATTCAAAATAATCCACTTAGCTATTTTTAAATTCCTTTCTTTCCCCTTTGCTCATCCTTTACTTTTTTTCCCCACCTAACCCATGGAATTATCATAGATTGGTAAGTATTTTGGAGGGCTCAACACCCATTTTGGCATAACTTATTTATTTAATTACCTATTGATCAGATTCCTTTGCAGATCTCTGATAAGAAAGAGGTAACTGTTAATCAAAGCAGGATGTTCTCCATCATGAAGGACATAGAAATCCACTTGCCTGACCTTTTAGAGGTGAATTCAAAGTCTGGTCTCACAAAGCACTTTTAGGAAACCCAAGGACTTCAACAAAAATAGTCACAAAAATTCATTTTCATCTCCTATGGAATGTCATCTTAGTAACTGAAGGTCAATTTTATCAGTGTTTAGTGTATGTACTCTGATATCAGAAGAGTGTTGGCTTATGACTGTTAAGATTAGGACAGGTAAAGGGCAAAATTATTTGGCAAATCAGCACAGAGCTTCTGCCACTGATACTCCCAGTGAAATCAAGGGTTGGTTTTTCCATCACATAAACTTATCCACACACATCAAATCCCCCAAAGCTGTTTCTGTGAAGTCCTGAAGTCCACACACATTGTTTTGACCTGAGAGCAGGACTCTACAAAATGGGAAATGTAGAAGAAAAATTAACAAATTGAGAAGGAGGACAGTCATCATATTCTTGCATCTCTCAAGGAAAGCTTGGACATGAGGAAAGTGATGAGGGATCATTCATAGGCACAAACACATTTAATCTCTCTTTCCAAGTAAAAAGAAATGTCATCTGAGCTCAGCCTCTGTGCACGTGACTGAAAATGCTGTGAATGGCAGCTGTGTAAAACAGAAGGGGTTTGATGTGCAGTGAGAACCAGGCAGTTTTGAACACTGTTAGCTCTAAATAACCTATAACCAGGTGTATCAGTGAAATAGTTGTACTTTCCACATTTAGGTAAAAACATCCAGTTTGTTCTGACTGTCATAAGAAACAACAGCAGTTCCATCACATGGCTCACAACCCGCTTCCTCAAACCCTTCGAGGTGAACTACTCTGAGCTGAGGGGTGAATAATCATGTGGCCCATTGAGTAACAATGCAAAAAAGGAATTGTACAAAGGAGATTACTGCCTAAATATAATTACAGAATTATTAAAATGCAAGTTCCAGATGGAAATTGCCATAACTGTTATTCTACTGGTGCTTTCAGAGTACACTCAGAGGAATCAAAGCATTGACACGACAGGCTGGAAGGCTTCTTATTATGCAAAAGGTCAAAGTTTCTCTTAGATTATGTCTACTCTGTGAGTCATTGACTTTTATAGACTGAAGTGTTTAGAAAAAAGTCTCATGAAATTTATGGCAGCATAATGTTCTGGTTATAGTCTGTAACCTTATTTTAAAAGAAAATATAGCTCATTAAGTATAATATTCAGACTATATCATATATTATTGTTTTTCATTTAAATGGCACCATAAATGTGCACTGGGCTTTAGAGCCTGGTTTGAAAAATTGCCATGAAAAATTTATACCTTAAGCACTTGCTCCTTGAAATACCTACTCAAGTGACTAACACAATTGGAAGTCTGACAGATATCAAAGGACTTCTCATTACAAATAAGGACTGAGGGACAGCATAGAGTAGTGAGGAAAAGGTTTTTTATTTTGTCTGTGTTTTTCCTTGTTGCTGCCTTTGAAACTCTCACATTATTCTGTCTTCCCATAGCTTTCCCAGCTTACCACTCTGAAACCCTTCTCGTCTCCAGATCATTCATTTCTCCTCTAAGGACCATACTCTGAGGATCTTATCTCCATTTTCATCATATCACTTTCTTGATATTCTTTCACGGTTTAGTCTGTTTCTTCGTATCTCCTACATTCTTATTTGTGAGCTCCTTCCATCTATACAACTCAGCTTCTCATATTACCTCTCTGAAATCCCCACCTGAAGGTCTCACTGCTTACACTAGGCATGCTCAGCCTGAAAATCTTCTGAGTACCACGAGAGTTTTATAAGAAGTAAGCGTCAACTATATAGTGAATATTTTCACTGCACAGCACAGAAAAAAAATAGTTTGGTTTTATAACTAAAGCTGAATACAAACCATCAAAAACATAAAAAAATTAAATAAAGTTCCTTACCTGACACTTAGCACATCAGTTAAAAAAAAAAGTTTTTTACATATCTGAGGCTGACTCTGTGCACTTCAGGGCAGATTTAAGGGATCTTAAGGCGTGCATCAGACTCAACCACTCTAGTACAACTGATTTGGCTGGATTTTCACAACTAATTTTTTTAGTATTAAACTGCTAAAACAGTTTAAGTACATTTGTGCAAATGAGCCTGGGCAATTATTCTGAGTAACTTAATGTACTGAAAATTAAATGATTTGCAATCATGTGTGGTTGCAGTAATGACACATTCTCCTTTCTCCCTCCTCCCCCCCCACCCCCTTTTTTTTAAGAAGCAAATAATATATTACTTTGGTACTAGAAGCAGAAAAAGAGAACTCAAACTAAATTATACTCTTTTAGGAGAGTGAACACAGCCCATAGCTTATTGGTCTTAGAATAACTCTACTTCCAGTCACTTTTCCTTCTTATTTAATGTGCCACAGATAGCAAAGATCTAAGGATGTAATTTTATACATTATTTTCTTTATTCTTACTTTTAAGGTTCAACAAACAATTATACATTTGCATAATTCAATTACAGTTTAAAAAAAACATCTGCTCGGCAAGACACTCACCTGTCTCTTAAAACTAAAACATTATGTGCCAAGCAACTCCAATCCCCACTGATTAACAATAGCATATTCCAAATTTATAGGGTCTATTACAAGCCATCTGAAGAGCAGCCACTGTGCCAAATCTCCCTCACTCCCTCTCCAGGGAATCCATTCTCAGATGCTCTTTTCACATCAAGTAAACAACACTTTATGTCTTTTGCACAGATAGCAGATAATTACCATATGGTTAAAAACATGCTTGCTTCATTCACTTTCCCACTGTAAACTTCCTTCATTATGACAGCTAAGGAGCATCTAGGGAGGTAAACTCTATAATTTAGCCTTCTATAGCCTTAGTGGTTTAAAAGGTCAGTGTCTATTACAATAAAGTTAGAAGCAAGTGTAAGCGACTTTGCAGGAAATAATTTTTCATTCCAGCAGGACCAAAGAGAGAAACTGATGCAGGAATGAGACTCCACCACACATCGCACCACTACATTTTCTTATTGCAGCCAGTACAGTCACAAATACATGCTCAGGAACAGTGTAGCACTGTAGAACAAATAGCAGAGATTTAGGAAGTTAAGGAGCTAAGAGTGGCCTCTGTTGGTTCCCTTACTGTTTTCCTGCCCCACTGTTCACTGCATAGTATGGGGCTATCCCTGGGAGAAGGAAACTGGGCCAAGTCTTTGCATTGTAACCACACAAGGATGTGACCCTTCAAACCCTGCCTGTCAGCACCCTCGGTGAGAAGAAGGACTCACAGATCTCATGCACATAGTGCAGCAGACAAGAGTTGAATCTCAAAAGGGATGAGTAAACCAGATTCCAAGAGATCTGTCAGAGTCTCAGGGAGGCTCAGAGGCTGCACTCCCGTGGAGCTGCTTTACAGGAAAGCTAATTATGATTTCTCCCAAGATGAATGATCAATTTCACCAGGCTCCCTCTCTATTGTGGTTGCTTAATCTGTGCTCCACACTGAAAGGCTGGTTGGCAAATGCTTGGGAACTCTTGACCTCTCCAAGATTAATTCTTTGTGGCCTGGTTATTTACTTAGGAGTGCAGACTACAGACAAACCCAAAGAGAGAAAGAGCTTCAAGTATGTTGCATCCTTTTGCTACAACATCTATTGCTTCTATTCCACAGCTCCTGGAACACAAAAACCTCAAGGACAAGGAGGGGAGAAGAGGATCCTGATTCCTGTTGAATTTTACACCCTGAGCTTTCTAAGAAGCATTATTTTACCATCATCACGAACATTTCTTTGAAATGTAATTTCATTTTATCTTTAAATTTTTTGTATGCTAATTATATCCTCGTTACTGGTTAGGTGGGAAAAAAGTTTTCATGTACACTTGAAGTTCTAAGTACTAAACTTTAATGAATCTGACATTACTAAACAGCTGATCCCAGTCATTCCCATTTTATACAAGCCTAGTGTACTATATATTCCATGCATTTTATATAAGCCTAGAGATACCAGCTAAAACAGTTGATGGTTTTGAATGCTTTCATTTCAGATATTTGGATGATCACTTTTTTTACCACTTCTGTTTAACTCCTTTTCTATTCCTTCCTTATTGATTACCATTTCATACTGTAATAATGCAAACAGCCTTCTAGGAAGAAACACATAGTAACACCAAGGGCTATAAAGAGATACTCAGCATCTAATTTGAAGAGCCAGAAGATTCAGAATTTGAGTTATAACCCCCTCACAGTCTGCATGCACTCAATACATAGTGCCTGGATTCAGGCTACCCAAATAGGGTGTGATTTCACCTGTGCCTGGATAAATCGACATCTGTTAAATTAAACAAGAACAGAAGTGGTAGAAGTGAGGAAGGAAGCCAGAGGATTAGAATAGCATAATTTATACCAATAAGAGGGAGGCCAAGGCAGGTCAATGTCCATAATGTCAAATGCTGGGCAAGCAAAGGGGCAAAGACAGTGACAAAGTGGAGCAGTCAGAGCAGTGCAGCTGCTGCAAAGGCGAGCCCAGTGATAACACTGACTAATAGTTACTAATGTATTTCAAAGACAGAAGTGAGAATGATGATTCACCTGTTATAGACATGTCATCCATCAGTGGAAATTGCCCTCTGCAATGGACATGCTGTCAGCATTTTATTTGCTCCTATTGCTTAGGGAGGGGGCAAGAAAAAGCAACAAAGTATCATCGGGGAGCTGATTCAGTATTCTAGAAAGGAAAAGAAACACCTTTTTGAATGAGTAAAGCTAAATTTTGGTATCTGTCTGTACAGCCTGTAGGCTAAAGCAGCACAATACAGTAACTGAGAGCGAAATTCCCACGATATCCCTGTACATGTTGAGAGAGTCCCAACATTTTAACAGCCTTATTGCAAAACTTCTAATTTTCCATTTGCCTGGGCCACTGTGTTCTCCATCAAGTTAGAAGGGCTTTTCAGAACTCTTATATGGGTCACAGCAAAAGAACAGAGGACATTAGGGGCTTATGTCTCAGATGAAACGTCATGAGTGACGCTCAGATATATTCTTGGGCCCTTTAGTGTCTCCTGTTTTACCAACAACTTCATCACTTAAAACCCCAAATGAGCACTTTCCTAATGGCAGAACTCATGTAAGTGGTATTGATGAAGAAGACTCTGCTTATCCCATTCAGTAATTTGAACTTTTTTTTTTTTCCTAAGCAGAACATTTATTGTAGACCTAAGTGAACTTATGATGCCATTTATAGACTTAAAAAGGAAGAGATTTTCTCCTGGAAACATAAAGTACACTGTTTGAACAGCATTAGAAGTAATTTGGGCAGCTGGTGTCCATCTTATTTGTTTTATAGATAAGTAACCTTTCATATAAAAAAAAAGAGCACCTGTGGTTTTATCTACACAGAATAAGTTAAACAAATAGCAGTCTAGTATTAGAACTGATTGCTTGCTGATTTACTTAGGAAATAATCTTCATACTTTATTGTTATCATTTATATTGCATTCTAATGCAAAAAATCTGTCATGATAGGCATTAAATAACACAAAACAGAAAACACAGGCTTCTGTCTGAGGTCTTGTGCAGTCAGATCATGGCTGTCATGTTCACAGACTTGTTAGAGAACTAGGAAACTCATGCCTGGAAAATTTCTTTCCCTGAGAAGGTAAGAGGGCTGTAAGAACAAGATTTACTCCTAACTGCAGGACAATTTTGCTGCATACCCTGTGAGAAAACTAGAATGGAAAAATCTCCCACTTTTGAACTTATCTGGACATTAATTATTTTCAAGAGGACAGATTTTATACAAAAACATCCTTCATATTACTTAATAAAGGGCCTCTGGACGAGGTAATATCCGAGGGACTGTGCCAATTAAGTACAGGACTCCTGCTGTAACAGAAAAGGCAAAAGTGAAACAAAGACAGTTACTCTGATGCAACATTTAACTCTTAAGTTCTTTTCTTTAGCCTTGTACTATATGATGAATACAAAAGATATCAAAAGGGTGTTGGCACGATCACTTGACATGTTAGGTTGACAATGTTAGGTTAATAGCTGAACTCAATGATCGTAAGTGTTTTCCAACCTAATTCTATGATTCTGTGACATGGGCTATTACACCATTTTTGGCCTGCTGTGATTTCCAGAAGAAACTCAGTGTTTCCTTTAGGCAGACAAGGCTCTGTTGACCTATACAACATGGCATTTTTATTTTGGTAACAAATCAATTTCTGACTGCTCAGCTTCCTCATTCCCGGTGCCCCCCACCACAGGCAACCCAACCCTTCCAGTCCGTGCAGAGGCCTCTTGGCAGTGACCCCTTTTTCAAGCATCTTGGATGAATATTTTAATGGTCCCTGTAGAAGCCCATTAACCACATCTGCCCAGCTCCTATTTAATTAGTCCTTTCCCCATTGTCACTTATGAAGAAGTTTGTCTGTATTTGTTGCCCTTGTCTTGTCATCCCCTCTCCACCATCATGAATCCTCCATCGCTCAGGGCCTCCTCTGAACTGAATGGCTATCACGGCTCACAGCAGTAGAGATTGGTGGTCAAGTCTCTTTGAGACTCAGTTTTGTTGGTAGGACGAAATAAATAGATAGAAAAACATTCTGCCCTTTAGGCAGTAGCCTGGTACCAACAGGTTTGATGGATGACGGAGGTGTAACACCCAAGTCAGTGAATATGGAGAAGAATCATTCCAGAAGGTGTGGTCTTACGTAAAACTGTTTGTGTGGTTCATAGGAAACAGGAACAGAAAAAAGCAAGTAGGAATGGAGAAAAAGAGTTATCTCAACCATAAACTAGTTAGTGAAGACCAGCATGACAGGTTTAGTAAGGCTGAATTAATTAGAATTAAGTGTGCAGAGAACTGACTCGCATTTCATTTCCAAATGAAAACGACAAGTTTTTTCATCTGCTGGGTGCATGCATCCAGAATGCATCAGATCTGAGACAAACTTCATGATAACTGACAAGTGTTGTAGTCACAGATACCAGCTCTAAGTTCTTCAAGCCCTAATTTTTATTTATTTACTTATTTACTACCCTTTGAGCTTTTCACAGAAGCTAGGTTTTTATTGAATATGGCTGAAAGAGGTAGACAATAAAATCTTGAATCAGTGAAGAAACAATGGCGTGTTGTTTCCATGTCATTAAACTTTGTTCTATACCTATCAAAGTATTTTTTACTGGGTACTTGCTGCCTGTGATGACATTTTAAATTATTAAGGCCTAACAGAGTTCTTTAAATAATTGATTTAAGGTGTATTAGACACAGCCAGGACCACAAGATGCAAACATATTAAAAAATTATACGAGGACTTTGACAACAGTAAAATTAAATTAATAGTAAAATTGGAGTTAATCAATTGAATAAAATGATAGGAAGGTTGCATAAGAGAGTTGAATTGAAGCACTTTCTCAGCAATCTGTTCCTGCAGTGCAGCTGCTACACATTTGTGTAATAACAGAGCTGATGAGCATCTCATTTGTATGAAGCTGAAAGCAAGTTAAATGTTGTTTGGGTTATGATGGGAGTCTGCAGCTAATGCACAAAGTGTCTCTGGTTTACTGCAACGTGCTCGAACTTCTCAAAGCTATTAATGGTGGTTTTGGCAGAGCAGTATGTGGCCCAAATGGCAAGGTAATGGAATGCTCAAAGGCCCCATTTCCTTTCTCCAACCTTGTGCTTTTCCTAAGGCTTCTCTGGAAAGAGCAGGGTAAGGTGGGAATACAACAATGTACACCCAAAGCTCTCTTGCTTTCCTCCATCACCCGGGGCAGCCACACTGCCTTTGGCAGTGCAGGAATGGCTGAATAAATTCAGTAAGGCATTGAAAGATGCCATCATTTGCTTTAGTTCAGTCTGATGTTGCTTTTCCAAGGCTTCACACAGCACTACCTTGCAGCACAAAGGCCAGGCAGGTGCCCAGGAAACAATCTGTGTTTTTATCACCTGTGGACTTTAGGAGTGTTTGCACTCACCGCATCCACGTGCTGCATCCCACATTCAATGTGGAGGATCTTAATCCAGTGCCACAGCTGACACTGCAGTCACAGATGGGCTCCATTTAGCTTCAAACTAGTTATCACAGGTGGCAGCCCAAGTCTTTGGAGCAGAACAGAGCTCAGACACAAAAAAACAACCAACCAACCAAATAAAAAAGGGTAAATCAGCCTGTGTTCGTGTCTGTGTTAAAGCATTGTGTTACCAGAGCCATGCCCCTAGGAATACTCAAAAAAACCCCCCAAACAACTTCTCTGGGATACATCTGGATAAGCTGTAGGTGTCACAGGAAACAAGGATGCAGACATAACCTTAGCTTGGATGGAGTACAGTGAAGATCTTGTTTTCTCAGCTGCAAACATACAGATTTGAGAAAAGCAATGCTATTTACAAATATGGGAGTATCTGTAAGTGTTCAGTTTAAAACTTTTAAATTTTGCACTAGGTTTTATCAATGGCAAAAAGTCATTTTATTCTCCATGCCATGTTTTGTTTCAGTCAATAACAAGTTCACTGTTTCTTGACAGAAACATATTTTTCCAGTTTTTCAACTCACTGCAAGTGTCTTTGAAAAGAAAACACACTTTCCCTCAAACTTTGAAAGCATAAATGGACTAAAAGTAATTACAAGCATGATTTATCAGTAATAACCAATAAATCCAGTTCCCAGCTTTCAAATACATCAGCATAGAAAATAGTATAACTATACTATACTTTAAACAGAAAAGGTTAAAAATATATTTAGAAGCACATGGGCTCTATGAGTTAATGATGTGTGTGCCCATAAGCTCCAGTCCAACACTACTTGTTAGAAATGTACATATTTTAAGTCCACAGTGTACCATTTATTTTAACAGGTCTATGTGTTAAGAATAAAGAACGTTATGGCACCTATAAATGCATATATGCAGTTGGTTGTAGTCAACTGTCTTCAACTGATCTACGTTTTTGGCAATAACAAAACGTTTATTCCAGTCCATCAGATTTAAAAAAATAATTTCAAGGTAAGGGGGACTTGTAATCAGCAATGGAAACACGCTGAGCAGCCAGGTTACAGGGATAATTGGATACAGGGCCATGTACACGAGACCAGGTCCCCTGACACTGCAAGCTGCACACCCTGAGCTGCTCTTACTCTGTGGGAAAATCACTTCTTTGGGCCTTGCCAGCTGGATGGATTGTAAAACTGGAGCTGATATAAAAAAGAGAAATAGATGTATTATTTTTCCTCACTCATTGTGTTGTGGTATTAAAAAACAGGAATCATGAGAGCAGTAAATCTCAAAGTAAATAGGATTTTGCCTGTGTGTACATGCAAACCTAGTACATGGTAGCATAATAGTAATTAAGAGCAAAATGTGGCAAAATAGTAAAGTAAAAAAAAAAAAAGATATCTCTTAATGGTAAAACTAGTGAGCTAGAGCTTTTTGAAAATTATGGGATTATGGGTAACCACAGCACTGACATAAATCTATACAATCTACTGACGCTACTGGGGTTACTTTTTCTCTGTGATCTCATCAACTCCTCACCTAAAACCTCATGGCCCCGAGAACCAGGTGGCAGAAGCAGTCGGCCTTACTGCTTGTGAAACCCACCCAAGACTGGGGCTGGCACTGCCAAGACAGGATGAAGCTGCTTCAGAGCGGGGTGTCCTGCAGTTCCCAAGGGATGCTGGTGCATGGGACACCCCCCTACCCTGCACCTGGCTTTCTGTGGTGGCATCCAGGACCCCACACGGGGGAATAAGGATGTCCCCTGCAGGGCCACGATGGAAGGTCCTGGAGGATGCACATCTCAAACCAAACATGAACAGCCGCCATGTGCTGGCTTCAGCTTGCAGGCGAAATAAGAGGGGTTCAGAACGTGATCTCTATTACTTTTTTCTGTTTGTGCTGCACAGGCAGAATTTGAGGTGTGCTAAACAAATGGTTTGCTGGTAAGTAAAGAACTGAACACTTAATTACAGATGTTACTTATCCTTATCTCTTTATCAAAGGTAATTTATAGGAAAAGTCTGGATCTTGCAAATAATTGCAACTACCTACCTTTCAGTGAACACACTGGCTTACCAAGACTATGTACATATTAAATTATACATGTTCTAAGGGACTGAACACATACATGCCCAGCAGTGATCACTGAACCCAGCTGTTCAGGTGTAACTTCTGGTTCTGGTATTCCCCTCACCTTCTTGCTTTAAACATATAGAAGAGGAAGATTTCCTACATACCCTGTACAGTGCTTAACCCGTCCCTCAACATGTGATCTGCTGCCAACTGCAGTTGGAGACTGGAAGCTGCCTGGCTCGCAGCTCTGAGCTAACACAGCAAGCATTACTCTGGCCTGCAGAATCTTAAACTCCAATCCTGAAATCAATGGCCAAGGAATAAGCAAATAAATTATTTTAATTGAGATTTCACAGTTAAAGGTGTTTGGTGATCCTGACACTTCCGATTTCCATCAATGTGAAAAACACAGACTCACTATTAAATTTGCATTAATAGTTTTCATATTGACAGCTCAGAGTTTTGGGGACAAATGAGATTTATTTGTTTCTTGTATCGTCTCTAGCCAATTATGAACATTTACTGCAAGGTGCCAGGCTGTAATGATCACTGGGTAATACAGAAACCATAGACAGGTAGGCATATGGTCTCAATAATCCAAGATCTGTATCCACATAAAAATGTCCTAGCTCGAATTCAGCCTCAAGGCTTACACATTCCCTTGAACTAAAATATCTACTCTGTTATTTACTGCATTACTTAAATAAACTGCTTCCCTATATTTAGAGAGCCTCATAAATGGCATACTTTGTTGTGCAGTGTGCGAGCCTGTGTGCTGAACCATACATCACTACGCTGTACCAGACGTCAGAATTTAAAGCAGATCACAGCTCTTTCTTCTCTGGGAGACAGAAGGAAAACTGGCAGCTCATGCCACAGCAACTTGAACTACTACTTGTTCTGATTCATTTCACTGTGACTGCATCAACCTGTTGGTTATAAAACCTCAGTATAATTATCTGGGCTGAGATCTTTTGGGTTTTGATCCTCTCCCCCAAGCTTTTTAAAAAATTATTATTTCCAAAATAAAGGCTTCATTGTCCCCTCTTCTTTAAAGAGGATACAACAAATCTAGAAGTTCAAACCACGTAAGGCCTCACACAAACCCATCTGGGGTCAGTGGGAGTTAAAGAGAAATGCTATGTTTAAACATTAAGTATCCAAGGGCAACTCATCTCTGTCATGACACCAGATCCTTGGCATGACCACGGATGTCTGGGGGAAAGACAGGGGGACACAAAGGACTGTCGGCTTAAGGAATAGAACTCATTATCAAATTATTAAAGGGATCAGGGTAAATATACATTTAAAATACTGTTGACTAACCTTAGGTGTTTGCAACTTGGGAGTTATGCTGCACAGGCACAAGTGCATCATGCCTTAGATGGTTCAGACAGTGCTGCAGAAGCTACACAGGGCCTGTCAGGCTACAGGAAATTCATCTGTGAGTCACCAACCTGGAGTAGCTTGGTATACAACTTTTGGCATCCTTCGAGACCATAATACGTGAGATATACACTGAATGGCACCTCTGTGATACTAAATTACAGAATCAAAGAATGAATCACAGAATCATAGGACGGTCTGAATTGGAAGGGACTTGAACAATCATCTCGTTCCAACTCCCCTGCCTTGGGTAAAGACATCTTCCAGTAGACCAAGGTACTCAAAGTCCCATCCAACCTGGCCTCAAGCACTTTCAGGGAGGGGGCATCCACAGCTTCTCTGGGCAACCTGTTCCACGGCCTCACGACTCTCACAGTGAATAATTTCTTTCTAATATATAAACTAAATCTACTTTCAGTTTAAATCTGTTATCCCTCATCCTATCACTATGCTCCCTGATAGAGTCCCTACTCACATTTTCTGTAGGCTCCAAGAACTGGAAGCTGCAAGAAGGTCTCTTTGGAGCCTTCTCCAGGATGAACAACACCAGTTCCCTCCCTCACATGGGAGGCCATTCTTCTTTTGACACAGACCAAGTTGTGGTTGGGCATCTCCTTGAAATCATGCACGTATATTGTTCTTTTAGGAATGGCTCACTTACTAAAGTGAGACACTGGATTAAGAGAACTCTACTGAACTCTCTGTTTCTTTCAGAAACAAAAACCCCCAAATTGAAAATACAATCTATCATATTTTGTGAGTGTAAAATAAAACAAATCCTTCAGAAGTGAGAGCAAGCACTTGGGATTTCTTTTCAAAACTGAATTCGAAGTATTTTTAAAACAGAATGTCATACCAGAGGGTAAAATTAAACTGATTGACTTAATTGATTGTCAAACAAATTCAAATGCCTTCCACAGTACCACTAATAGGGTCTAGTGCACTCTTACTCCTCCAGAGACTGCTTTTTCACCTGTTTTACAAAAGGATCTAGTCATTTTCTAGTTCATCCAAAAGTTTGCCATCTCCCGACGTATGAAACACCATTTCTGCTTCCCATGGTACCTCATATAAAGTACACGTACTACCTTGAACCACGTCTTAGGTCAGCCCCTGATGACTTCTACCTAGGGATTGCTCGTATTCTACAACAAAGCTGCCCGGTAGGAAATTATGCCACTCATTCTTTTCGACACCTGTGGCTTTCTGTGTTTCATAGCAAATGACAGACTAAGAAAAATGTTCTCATTGTTTTGCTGTCCACTCACATCCTAGAGGACCTGAACTGAATTTAGCACCATGTGAGAAGCACAGAGGGCCTTGTAGTTTTCCACTTACTAGAGAATGACCTACTGAAATAACTCATTTCTCCCACTTTCTGTTAATTACAAGGCTTCCAGTTGCTACAACAGTATTTTGTTTGGGGACAGAGAAGAGTTATCCCTAGCTCAGCATGCAATGGGGAATTTGACTTTGTCAAATGTAAAAGAATGGGATTTTTTTTCTCTTAGTTTAGTAAAAAAATTAGCAAAGCCTAAGGTACGTCATGTCTATATGGGTTCAGACTGAATGTAAGGCATGTCCTGAAACAGTCTTTAGAGATCGAGTATTTAAATCTCTGCATGCCCTTTACCTGTTTTGTTAGTTGATTTTGCTACTGCTGAAGTGCTCTCTTTTTTTCCCCTTTTAAAAAAATATTTTTTATTTGAAGTCTGGGGTGGCTTATGAAAGGGGGGCAATTAAGGGATGAGGAAGACACTGAAAAGCTTCCCATGTCCTGCAGCAAATCCAGACTATAAGAAGGGATAAGGCACAACCCAAACTGAGCAGGGACCGTTCACAAGACCCTGGGAAGAGTGTAAGACAAATGCATTAAAAACCAATGGTCCCTCAAATGCTGTAATGATGGATGAAGCATTTTAACATGAACTAGTTTGACGAACACGTATTAAAATGGTCTCTTTCAAGTATTAAGAAATGGCTGAGAAAAACTCAGTGACTTAAGGTGCAGGATATGAAGGAAATCTGTGCGCTTTTTTTGTGTTAAGCTGAACAACTTTTTCACCCTTTCTGAATGGTTTTGAAAGGTTTTTATTCTTTCAGGAAAGATATGAAAGCATAGTCTGTGCCTTAAATAAAAGCAGCAAAGCAAATAAAAGAATCCCAATTCCTTCTCTTCTCATTCACGACTTGCCAAGGCCCTGTATAAGAAATATTAAAGTAATTGTATCTTAACTACATGAAAAATTGCAATATTAAAAACCGTAGAAGGTGAATTAAAGAAATGCAATGGGATCTATGTGTGTGCACATGTGTGTATATGTTTATATACCCCTTTGATTTGCTTCAATAAACAGCCTTGTGCTGGTAGCAGAGATGGAATAACGTTCTCCCTGCCTTTATCTTTTGATCACCACCCAGCATTCCTTGTGCCACTAATGATCCCCTCAGGCTGGCACCTGGCCATCGAAATGAATAGGAACTAAACCAGCAAGTCACAGCTAAAGCAGAACTGCACAGGCCAGATCATGGCATTCTCAACCATCTAATAAGCACTTTGAGAATTAAATGGGAATCATGACAGGATTGCATGAAGCCAGTTGTCAGCATCTCCTGAGTGTTTAATAGTTGAGCTGAAGCTAAACAAGTACAAAAGATATATTTTTTTTCTCATGTTCCAGTCCATTTGTACTTTAGTTATTTAAAATGGGAATTTCAAAACCAGGGTGTGAGTTGATGTTATTTAATAAATTTTATAGGAACATTCTCATGACTTAGAGCTTTATTTTCTGTTATGTTTCTTTACCCATTTATCTTTTTCTAATTTCTTTTCTGATATCCTCTTCCAGTAATGCTCAACCAGCCATTCACTTTTATTAGTAAAGCTAAAATGAATGACATTAATGTGAACAGCATAAAACCTACATTGACCTACTTTTATTAAATGGAGAATAGGCCTTATAGGTCTGATAGGTTGTCCAATCTGCTCTTCCACTTAAAATTACTGATATTTCCTTACCATGATCTATATATACAGGTTATGCTTAACTCTGTTTGAAAGCAACACAAATATAATACACAATATGTTCTTATTCATTCTCTGTTCTGAATTACCAGTAATTCAAGAAATAGCCAAAATTGATGGTTCCAAAAATTAGAAAAGGGAAAGAAAAAACTGGAATAAGGGAGCAGATCACCAGCTTGACACAATTAAATGCTACCTATGAAGTCAGTGTAACGCAATGGCATTTTTAAAGAGGATGAATTATCCTCAGGCCTTTTTCTGATCAGGTAATTTTTGCATGTGTCTCTTCTTCCTTGTTCTGTCCAGTTTTAAAGGTTCAATCCTGACTGAACTGCTGAGCATTTCCCTCTAGCACTGGTTTTAGCAGAACAGAAATGCCCTTTGCATCTCAGTAAGGTTTGCCAAGAATCACACAATTAGGCCAAATAATTAATTGCTGTCTGACAAGATCTAATGTCACAGAAGTAGCCTTTGAAAGTTCACCTGCAGGTTGCACGTTCAGCTTCTGCAATGCCTAAAAATAAAACTCAATGCCATAGTAATATTGCTATTACTTTTACAACAGCAACCAGGAGGTCCCAAATCAGATCAGGATCACAGCAACCCAGGCATAATTTAGTGGTCTCTCAAGGGCTCACAACGCAAAGAGATAAGAAATAACAGTGATGACAGTTATTCTGCCTGTCCTTGCAGACCCAGTGCAGAGGGGAGGCAGGCAGATTGCCACAGTCAAAAACAACAGCAGCAGAGCCAAAAATCAAACACAGGGTTCTTGAATTGAACAAGCTCATCTTTCTAATGAGCTTTGCAAGCAAACAAGGCACGTGTGCAACAACGCAACTAGTCCTCCTTTATTTCTCAAGATGAAATTTAAGAGCAAAATGACAAAAGACCTGTTCTGAAAAGTCTGCCCTAAAAAAAACAGTGTGAGGTACTAAGAAAAATCTACACTCACTACCTCCAGCTACATGCTCTGGGGAAAAAAAAAAAAAAGTCAAGCTAGTGTTCACAGATGATTATTTTTTAATAGTTCTGGCCTCAAAGCGGCAACTCACATTCCCAATATTATAGGGAAGGAGGAAAGCAGAAACATATCAATCACTCAACAAAGAGGCTTGTCAGGGAGTGGGTATTTTTCCTCTATAGCATTTTCTTCTCAGCAGCTGTCCACGTACAGTCTATCAGGAGATATCTCAGGTGTCCATCGGAATATTCTTCAGTACTCTGTCCACTGTTGCTGCTTGAGCTTAATTTATTTGTCAAGTGCTCATTTGGGAGTAAGACTGGTTGGGGGAAAAGGAAGAAATGTTTTTGTTTCATCATGATACTGGCCCATCTCCCTGTTTTCTGTCAGCCTGCAAATATTTACATCAAACCTGCTGGATTTCTGCATCTTTTAGGATTTTTTGCAATTAATTCAGTCTCAATATTCTCCTCATTTCCATACTTTTCAAATGTCATTTCATCTCTTTTGATCTGCTTCCATTTCTTTTCTCCCTTCTCCCTCTTTGCTTTCATGCTCTTTCTGAATTTTGAAATGGATTTTGTTGGTTGATAGAGGCATTTGAATTGCTTTCAGAGGCTGGGCATTGGAAACACAGTATAGCAGCTTGCTTAATCACATTTCTCACCTAGAGCCTGTACAAAAATGGTGATACAAAGGGTGTGAGGTGGCAAAGCTACTAGTGAAGATGAGCTAATGGACACTGGCCAGCCTTAATTAGACTTTCTAAGACAAACCTTTTCCTTCTCTGACCATGAGGGTGTCGGTCTATCAGTTTTATAACAGCTGTCAACCTCCCTTGACCAGTTTATCTTCATTTTTCCTATTTTATGTGTTGACACAGCACCAAAAGAGTTATTTTGCTGCAGCAAAGGGTCCTTCACTCTGCAGGCAGAACAAAAAGTGTCTCTTTTACAGGGCACCTGACCTCACCCCAGGAGGGGCCATGTGTGGCATGAACCACAGCAACCCTTTATACCCTGCACCTTTGGGATAAGGCAATCTGGCACTTAAAAAATATACATGCACATATATCTGCATGTATCTATATACACACACAAAAAAAAATCACCCCCCCGCCCAAACAAACAAACCAACAAAAAGAAATTAAACCCCCCCCCCAAACCAAACACAAGAAAACACGAACCTACACTAAAAACAAAGCTCCCCAAACCACCACCACAATAAACTCATTGCTGAAGTATTGGCACCCAACATGAACTGCCAAAGAGGGCAAAATGAAACAACTTCTTTTTCTATTTCAAACTAGTTTAGGAAGGCTTATCAATTGTATATGTGTTTCCCAGTGGAAAGCTTCCAACCAGCTGTGCAACATGTAAATCAAAATGTGCCTTCTTAATAACAAAGGCTTGTTTCCGTCAGGATGGACGGATAAATTGCTTTCTGCCTGAGGATAAAGAGGACTGGGCTTTAGGTGTGTAAAAATGGTAAATATTTCTCTTCTGCTTTTGTTCTTTCCCAGCCAAAAGCATCTTAAGAGAGCCATCTGTTTCATTGCCACAAAAAGAAAAAAATTAGGGTTACCAGGCTCCCTGTGCTTATTCATCCAATTTTACCTTGAGTTAAATGTTGGAAAACTGTCCCCATTTGGAAAGGTTTTAGTTCTGCCACTGGCTACAATAAAGGCTGCTGTTTCTATCCACTGCTTGGCTTATCTGTCTCTGGGTTTTTTATTTCAGCTAGAATTGCAAAAGAAATTACACTATTCTAGTGTAAAATGAATGGGATTTACTCATTTTGGTTTATTATCTTCATCTGTTTCTCTCCACTAAAGAAGAGAGAAAAGTCCCACTCATCCTCCTGCCCTCCCCTCACCCCCAGAGAAAGTGGCAATTGTACCATTACGCCTGGAGTGCTTTACATATGCAAACACAAACACAGTGCTTACAGGGAAGATCTTTCCTATCCATATGTTCATCTCCTTTCCTTTACCTAAACCAGACGATTACCTCAGCAGCTCAGCTGTGTTATTGAGACATTTCAGCGTGAAATTTGTTTTTCCTCACTGAACTTTAAGCGGAATTTCAAGTGCCAAGTCTCCAAAGCCAAGTGGGGCTATTAAGAGATAATTACTAATTATGCTAATTTGAGAAGTTGTGCTATTTCTTTCCCTGGTCATTTTATCTGCAGCTCTCCTGAGAGAATAGTCCCCATTCAATGTTAATAACCTTTCCAGGCTAAGCATTCAATGGAGGACAGTGTGTCCTAAAACCAGGAATATTTTACAGTTAATCTAGATATGTGCCTGTAAATGAGAAAGAGAAGCAAGTTGCACTAATGCTAATGACTTATTAATTTTTTGCAGTAGCAGAAATATCTGATTCCTCTGCATTCATATATTGATACAGGCTTTTGCTGATGGTTTTATTTTACATGAAAAGAGCCCCCAGTCACTTGAAATATTCAGTATGCCAACAATATTTTTCAGTGATCATTTTCTAATCCTACCTATTGCAAGCTCCTATAGTAATAGATTAAAACAAAGAACAGATTTGATTTGCATTTTATAAATGTCTCATTTATTTCTGCCTTATTTATGTAATGGTATGAAACAGATCTTTTCCAAACTGTATATTTTTTTTTCTTTTCTTTTTTAAGGCAGTGGTTATTGGATTGATTGTATTAGTCTGCAGAGTATGTTGACAGAATAAGAGACTTCATTATTTCTTTAAATAAAATAATGACTTTAGGTTTTATATGATGCATAATTCCATTCCTATTCTGGGGCAAAACATACATATTTCACACCTTTTGTAATTTGTGGAGTGGCAGTAAGCAGAGCCTGCTTGACTTGGCTTGATTTCCCAGTGTGGAGCTGCTGGGACAGCCCTCCTGATGCACTATGAATTGATAAAATCCCATTTCTCTGCTCCCCGGAATGATCTCCCACGTAAGAACACAGGGTCACAGGCAGTGTCCAAGATCAGGGCACTCTCCATCAAGAGCCTGTGGCTGCTCTGATGTGTCCTTGAGGGCCCAATCCTGCAATACCTGGGCTCTGGATGGGAGGCATGCACACCTGAAGGCAGCTCCTGCTACAGGCTGCAAGGTCACCCTCTGTCTGCCACACAGCACGAACCCCAGAAACACTCAGGGATGTCAGCACACCTGAAAGCAGACACAGAGCACACCACAGGCAGGGAGGGCCGGGCCGGGCAGCAGCAGGCTGGCACAGACTGTCCCCTCCCCTTGAGCCAGCCCTAGTGGGAACGGGCAACGTTTCCACAGTAAATAAACTCCGGTCCTCACTGGAGTCCGCGATCCTGCTGGACAGCTTGCCAAATGGCACTGGCAGGGTTTTTAATGAGTGGGGTTCCACTCAACTCCTTGTTCACGGCCACCAGCACTGACCCAGCTTCCTGGGCGCCCGTCCTCAGGGATGCTGGCAGGGAGTCAGCAGCAGGACAGGGGACTGGCATGGCAGGGCAGGGCAGGGGCTCCCGCACCGCAGGCAGCTGCAGTTCCCGTGGCTTGCCAGCTTGCTTGGCCATCTCTGCCACCCAGGCTGTGGCGAGATCAAACTTCATCTCCAAAATCCCCTCACTGCCGCCTGAGGGCACCAGCTGGAACCTCCTCTGAAGGCCAGACCCTGCCCTTGCTGCACGTTAGAGCTCCCACGAGAGAATTTTCAGCAGAGCTGACCTCCGTGAACACCAGCTGCAGATGGTCCGACGGGAGGGCAATGTTGGTGTGCTCTGGACCAGGGCTCACACCAGCAGCTGGACTTAGAGGCTCTGGAGCTCCAGGGCAGAAAATAGGAGACATACAAAATATTTTCATAGGAATTAAAATTATATTCTACTTTTTTTTTGCAGCATCTAGATGCAAACTAAGACAAGTTCCCCTTCACGCAACCAAAATAAAAATAGGACAGAGTGACAAAAAAACAAAGGATAGCAGCTTCTACGTTAGTTTTTCACTATTTTAAATCCATATACAGGCCTAAAACCAGTAGGGGCATTTTTTTAAAAGGCAGAGAATGTAAATATTCAAAGTCCTGGGTTGCACCTATTTCTGGAAAATGTAACGCACAGCCCTCAGACTCCAGTTCAGTACTCCCAATGTGGGAGTGGGAGGACTGCGTTCACATGAGACATGAATTAGGGCCTAAAAATATGTCCTAGTAATAATGGAGAAGCTAATTTTAACTTTCAGCATTGCCAGTTTCAGAATAGAGCTTAATTTAGAGGAAATCCATTTTGCAAGTGTGTGAACCTGCCCCCAAAGCCCAGAAAATCATCAGGTAAGACACAGGTCTTCCTTGCTGATAGGGCTGGGGACACCAAGAGGCCACTACACTCCCACCAGGATACATAAAGGAAACATGGCTGTGTGACTTCCTGGTATTGCTGCTCTCACTGGGCCGTGTGAGCACATCCTGCAGACCTGGCTGCTGCTCAGGCCATCCTGATCCCAACACTTTAGCAGCTCTCTGGTACACACCGAGCTGAAGGCCCTGATTTGCACCTGTACAGACACACACACAGTTCGTAGACTTCTTCATAAAACAGACTTCAAGGGCCATGGAAAGCACGTGCAGAAGATGACACAGGTGAGTACCACACCAGCTCTCCCTCTGGAGGACAGATTGTCACAGGTGGGGTCTGGCATCTCCCCCAAACCCTATCAACTCTTGAGACGTTGCATCCTCTGAAGAAACACTTGTCCCAAAATTCAGCCTAACCAAGTCACATCCGCTCCTTGCTGATACGTCGCTGTCCAAGACAGCAGCTAAGGGGACCAGCCAGACCCCACCTGTGTGAGAAGAGAACAGTGTATCTGGGACATGCAAAGATGTAAGGAATAAACATCTGCGAGAGAGGACATCTCTAAAAAAATGAAAAGAGGCAGCCGGAAGAGCAAGATGCCATCACTCCCAAAAAGCCTCCTGGAATATTTTAAAATAGTTCTTCATGGGGAAAGAAATGAGTGATAGAGACTATTTCAAAATGCTTCATGGGCTCTGTTGGTCTCAGCCACTCTTGTTCTGTGCTCCATAGGAAACTCGCAGACTGAAGTTACAGCCCCAGAAAGGTGCTTCACATTGCTAATTCTAGCTGAAATGAAGCTTTCTGCACATGTTATTTCTTATTCATGTTTGAAATTACTTTTTAATCTAATGCCTACAAAGATCATACAGAGTTCTGAAAGAAATAAAAAAATCAGTTCAAAAAGTAACTGATATTAGCTGTTTTCTTTCCTCTTATATTTCCATAATGAAAATATTTAATTATATTATAGTATCATTCCAAAACCTGTACTAACCCTACTGTGAAGTGTTTGGAGCTGTCACAGATTTTGAAAGGCTTAGATTGCACGAATAACAGAAACGTGTGTTTGCAAGAGACCCCAGCAGCTGGGTGGCACCATGTATTTGATATAAGGAATTATGTATGGGAGAGCCTGAATACGCCCCATGGCCCAGGTTAGGCCAAAGACAACACGGTCCTTTGGATGGAAGCGACACGTGGGTATCAGCTGCAGCAGAAAGGAGAAGCAAGCAATTTCTGCATAAATCATGTGATGCTTAGAGACAGACAGTTCCTTTTGGGGAAGAAAAAAATCCTCTCTGTGATGCTACCTAGTGTTTGAGATGGTGACTAGGACAGTAGGTGGGAAGAAACTATTTTATTCGCCACTCTTCTACCTGTGCTGACAAATGTACAATGCATTGGGAACATTTCTCTTCCACCATCTCTTCATGCTGTGAGTCAGTGAGGGGGAAGAGAAAGCTTACCATCCCAAGGTTTCCAGCTGGAAATAGGTAATGACAACAGGTACTTGATCTCTCTTCAATCCCTCAAAATCTTAACCCCAACTACATCAAAAAACATGCACGGCAAGTGTAGCAGGGAAAAATGCTCCCTGCAGAAGCTATGAGCAAACAGACTTCACATGGAAATCTTGACAAGGAGTTGAGGGAAGCTCAGACCTGAACTTCTGAAGGAGGACAGTCCTTTCACTGTCATCAGTAGCTGGTACAGCTGCAGGTTCCTTAATGTGATTTTCTGAAAACCATAGATTTTGGCATCTGACAACTGGATGGAAATGTTGGATTTCTTTACTTATTGCAGGTATACAAATATGTGTACGTTTCTAGCCCACACGTCTGCAAAGAAAATTTTGAAAATATAAATTGATGAAAGCTCTGCAAAAGAAACAATTCATCTATCATTATCTTTTTCTACCCACAGTTTCTTTAAGCTGATTCTCAAAAAAAATGGATATCTGAGATCCCAAATTCTACAAAAGAACATGAGCTGTGGACTCCTTGACTTCTACTATTTCCCCATGGCTCATCTACATGGGTTTATTTTCAAGCTAAGAGCCCAGATAATGCAGAATGTAACATTTCACCTTTAAAACCCCCAGTTATAATAAAGAACAAACAATAATCATGATGGGTACAAGATGCAAAGAGATTAAACAAGGCAGATGTTCAGTCTTGTCTTTTCAGCTGAGATTATAAATGGTCTGAGCCTAAGAGAAAAATTCAGAGTCTGAAAGTGAAGGTTTGCTAATTAATCAGTTATAATGGCATGGGGGATTAGAGAGCATGATTAAAACACACTGAAAACAAGAAAGACAAAGGAGGATGGCAAAGGGAATATGGAAGCAGCTCTGTCAACAGAGAAACGTCTCTACACAAGCGGCTGAAAATGATGCAGCTCATAAAAAACTCATGCTGAAGATTTAAAAACCAACTACAACAATAAAAATACAATTTTATGAACTAAATGAATTCCTGGAAATTTATTCCAATGTTTATTTTTTAAAAAATACAGGGTTTAATCCAAGCTCCTTATTAAGCCTAAGACAAGGCTTCCACTGAGTCCAGCCTTTATAGAAATATGCATATAAATTAATATAGGCATTGCTGGAGCACATATTGGCACATTAATATGCATAATACTAGGGAGTCTGCTTAAATATATAAATAGAAATTGAATATAAACATATGCATTCATAGCTTTGAAGTTCCATTAGAAACAAAACAGTGTAGAGAAATTATTAGCATTTTTATATGATGATTTCTGTTTAAGTCAGTGCTACTGATACTTAACAAGGCATTCAACAGATGAGGAGTCTAGACTGGTAACTTCTCTACTAGGCAAGGGTATTTTTAAACCTCTTTTAATGTTACATTCTGATGCTGTGCTGTAGGGATGAACTAAGGTGCTTTCCTGACTGTGCAATTTTAACTTCCTTGTTTACTTTTTGAAACTCTAATTTGGCAGTGATCCACTACTGATAGTGCCAGCTAGCATGACCCCAACCCCTATAAAAATTAACCAAGACCAATCTGTGCTGAAGACAACGTGACCACCACAGGAAAAAGGCCTATGGGATGAAGGTCCCCTAAGCCATATGGCCTAATGCTCCTGAAAAAGCAAGATTTCCATGTAACAGGGTAGGATCAGGTTCCTATACTCTTCATCTTGATTCTGCTCTCAATCATTCTCTTTTTTCTAGTGGAAACAAAAGGAAATTGTGCTTTAGTCCGCAAATTCTCCACAATGTTGGTGCATGCATATTTGCTGTAATTTTACCTATTGCACAAAAATTAATCTATAACCCTAATGGATGAAAGTGAATATTATACAAGTGAAGATAGAAAATATTTTTTCTAGTTCTCTTCTAGTTTTGGAAAATGAACGCAATAATGTGGTATCCCTTTAGAAATACCTCTGCTTACAATTTGTGCAATTTTAAGATATATTGCTAAGGTAACATTTATTTGTGTGGTTTATTGTTTGCCCTGAGAGACCTGCATTTGTTCAAAGTATGAAGTTATTCTAGATTTAAAATTGTAAAAGCAAACTAATGTAAAAACATAATGAAATCACCTTCAAATCTGCTTACGTTCTCACTTTCCATACAAAATTATTTTCATCACAAAAATAATCCCCCAAATTTGTCTGAGATTATTCCAGCAAATCCCATGCCCAACAAATCCTAAAACATGCTCCACCTGTTAGTGAAACTATCATAGTAATTGTCTAGGCTTTTATCTAATGAATATGCATTACAGCAGTCAAAACAAAATTCTATCTTAATCTACATTTCTGCAGAAAGTTTCTGAAACAAGCTGTTGCAGGGAAATTTATATAATACGTTGTGCACATAATTTATATAATATGCTGTCCGCTCAAAAGGACTGGCGGAAACAGTTTCCTACAGTTGGTCGGGGAGTGGTGTTTTTGCTACCCTAGGCCAGGCTTTTGGCCCGAGACGTGCAGAGAGCACCACACCTGCGGCGCCTTTGGCGTGCCTGCCCCCCGGACTGCTCCTCCATGCGGGGCTGGGCTGCCCAGCACTGACGAGCTTCTTTTCGCCCTGCAGGGCTCCGTGACTCCTCACCATCTCTTCTACAGCGTGCAAACTCACTGACACCTGTTGGGGCACGGGAAATGTGCAAACTCACTGACACCTGATGGAAGTTCAGCTGGCTGTCTGCACAAGGTCTGAGCACGGCTGCACCTGCAGACAGGTGTGTGCCCGGCACCAGCATTTGCAACAGTATCCTATGGGGCAAACCAACAAAAGGAAAGTTATTGGAAACCAGGATTAACAAGATTAACAGAATTGACCAAGAAGCCACTCTTTTCAGTCATCTGCCTGCCTACGATGCACACATTGCTCTCACTATAAAATAAGTCTCAGTCTTCTATCTTTACTTTTTGCTGTCTCCCATTTCTGCCTAAACAGCCAAAACAGGAACCAACTTTATGTGCTGGTGTCAGAGAAACACCTAGTCAGCTCGGGAACTAGTGGCAAAATCAGTTTAGATATGCTGAACAGGACAGCTCTAAGAAATATATGCTGTAAGTGCATTACAAATTCTTTTGTATGTAGAAAACTTTTACTAAAATAATAGTAACTTCTTATCCAGTTTCTGATTCCACAAAAAACCCCAGGCACCTGCACATTTGTATGCAGATCTTGTTACTTATTATTTACTGCTTTTCTGAGCAGCAATGGAATGACTGAAGAAGTGATTTTGCTGAACCAAGGCCATACGTTACCCCAAAGACCTCTGATGATATATTGGTCCTATCCAGGCACCAATCTCACATACACGTTCCTTTTCATAATTTGTATGAATAACAGCTGCTTCAATAGGTGAGGATACAATCAAATGAAGTAAGATAGCAAAGAGAAGGGGAGGAAAGAGGTGGGTATTTTGGTAAATAGGAAACAATTCCAAAAAACGCAAATATGTGGATTTTCAGGGTTACATACACTTTTATTTTAAGAATGACTTTTGGGAGCCTTTGTGGTTATCTTGATTGAGATGGCTGCTGTTAAAATAGCATACTACAAGCCCCAAAACACTATAATTTGTTGCTGCTTGGTTTCAGTTGGGTTCAGAGACAATTCTTTTGAGGCAAAATTAAAACAATAATGCATAAGTAATAGATTTTAAATTTTTTCTTTACTTTTAGAATGACTTTTCTAGACTCAGGAAGAAGTGCTTGGTTCTTTTTTCATCCTAAGAACTGCCTGCCACGTTTTAGTCAAATAATTATTATTGAAGACTAGAGTGAATTTACAGCGGTTTTAGCTAAAGTGGAATAGTCTTCTGGTCTTCCAAGGAGCTTGTGCATAAATAAAATTGATGAACTACACACAAGGTACAAATATAGGGGTTGTTACTAAAATTTTTGATGGAAATGAAAGTTATGAAATGTAGATAATAATATTTAATCCTTCTGGAATTAAGTGATTTGTCTAAAAGGATAAATCTCAAAAAGAAAAAAAAAAAAGGAATTTGTAACAGTTTCGATGAATTCCATAAGTAAATTCTTGTAGCATCTAAAAGAAGTAATGTACGTTACAAAATCACAGTTACTCTGGGTATTCTGAAGACTTGTCCCCAGTGTGCTGCTTAGTATTGAAGAAGGAGTTGCCATGTAAAGGTGAATATCTCTGCATGGGACCCTCACCCCCAGCATGTGTAACAAGCCATTCTGGGAGAAATCGAAAGCCCTCCAGAAACTGAAGAGCAAACGTGATTTAACACCAAGGAAGAATCAGATCCCATGCCTCTGTTTACATACAAAATAGAAAAGTAAACACAAAGCCCTCTTCTTTCCAACACCACCGGGCGGAACTGCTCTGCAATCCAGCGCGGAGGCTGCCCCGCAGGCAGGGATTACACCTGCTCCTGCTGCCAGCGCTGCTGCCGGCGTGCGGCCTGGCACACTTCACCCCGGAATGAGCAGCTCCCAGGGACCTGCCATGGCACACAAGTATTTCTGCCTGCTAAACCCCAGCAATGTGATTCAACTTCAGATGGGATGCAGCTACAGCCAAGATAGAGCCAGGTTCATTGGGCAAACAACTGGAGCAACAAAGTCCTGAATTCCTACCTCTTGCTAATTAATTCTGCAACAGATTAACTGGTCTGACTCAATTTCCCCCTCCTAAAGTGGGCGAATGTGGCCTCTCTGCCGGTGAGAGCTAGTAACAACTTTTCATAAATAGTTTGAGCATGTACCGAGTATGATTACACTGGCGCATTTTTATTAACTCTGGGCAATAAGAGTACTTGCTGGCTGGGATGAGTTGGAACTACCTGAAGAGAAGGATGATCTCACCATTGTCAGGGAAAAATAGTCCAGTGTGCCTTACATCATAAAAGTATAAATTTAATAAGGAATTCACTGTTAGCCTTCAGGAAAATCTGACAAAACATCTTTGTCTATGGCTTCTCACCACATTTAAGCAGAATGTATCACTTCCTTAAAAATGTGCCTGGGCTAATCAATCTATAAAGCAGTGTTCTGTTAAACTACTTTCTGTTACAAACCAGACTTCTAACTGTGAAAGACTATTTCATTTCTGACTAATCAAAAACAATGTACATTTTTTTAAATCCCCATGCTTTTCTGACATCTAATAACCATCTTCTGGTAACTGGTACTTTTAGTAACTTACTGCCTGTTTTTACCTCGCAGTTTACCTTGTGCTGTAACATTAAAAGATTCCAAAATTCTTCTAGGGTTTGTTTGGATTTTTGTTTGTTTGTTTGTTTTTAGCAAAATGAATGCAGAGATAAAGTCTCATTTTAAAAGAATATAACAGAGTACAAGTTAACCGAGAAAGACTAGTTTTTGACTTGTTCTGGCAGAACTGAAATTCTTCACATTTATGCTTGGACACTGTGTATTCCCTTTCCTTCCTGTGTAGCAAATTTAAAGTATTTCACAGTGAAATATTAAAAAAACAAACAAACAAACCCAAACAAAAACCCCACATCATCAAATGACTTGTGCTCATGGATTTCAGTTGAGGGCACAAAAAGTTCTCTTTCTGGGCACAGCACCAATTAAAGCAATCCTCTGTCACATAGCTGTAAAAACTGATCATTATAAATGTGAATTGCAAACGAGTCAAGTATCTTGATATTAGAAACAACAGATTTTACAGACAAGCATCAGACCCTTTAGCATAAATAGATGATGAACACAGGTCAATCAATAATCTTTGAAGCAGTTGCAAGTGGAGAAAAACTGCTGTCAGTGATATTAAAGAGCATTCCCTTTTAGTACTGTTTCTCTTAAACTCCCAAATCCGCAAGCAGCAAGAGCTGAGCTCCAATTTAATTACTGCCTGCGCTGCTCAGCAATGAGGCAATGCCGAGCACTGCCTCTCGCTTCCCAAAATCACCACTCACATGGGCACGTAAATACCCATTCGTGATTGGCAGGAGGAAGAGAAATTACAACCTGGTAATCAGCTAATGAAAGTTAATTCTGGGTAAGTTTTGTTCAAGAAGCCACAGGCATTTTGTCTGGTGGTTTGCAGCAGGGCTGCTGGCATGGATGTAGTATGGAGCACAAGCTCAAAGTTGGCTTCTGCTCTGTTAGTCCTTCCATAAGATTCAGCTGGAGAAAGATCAGCACACAAAGAAACTTAAGACCAAATCCATCTTTTTGGTAAAGGTTTGGGGTTTCCTGACACGAGTATTACAGGCTCCTGCATAAGCACCTCTCTTCACCATGCTGAATTACTTAGCTACTCAAAAAAAAATACACCTACACAAATGGAACATAGAAGTATACTAAAAGATCTGGTTTATATGAAGTTTCTTTAATTTCTTTATTTCTCATTCTAAAAAAACCCTTATAATCCTTGTGTAGTTGTACCTTTGTGATTTGTCTGTGAGACTATTGGTATTGCATAGAGAAAGATCACACACAAACGCTATGAGAATGTTTATATATACATTTTTATAATTACAAATTCATACAGCCTGGATGGATGAACATGAATAAACACACAAATGTTATGAGTGTATTTTATTTTTACATCACTAAACAAAATACTTCAATGGAGTATAAAAATCCCTCCTGAAAATATTTTTGAGCTCTACAGGTTTTAAAGATGCATTGTCTAACAAAACTTGAAGTTTATTACAGTTATTCACTTCATATGGCTAAACAGCTGTATTTCGCACAAAAATTTATATATGTACCTATATATTAAGGCACAGACACAAATGTACATAGCAACACAGTTCTGCCATCCTGATTCATATTAAGAAGTTTCAATTTCAATATTACTGAGAGCAGTGGGAGCAGAATCAGGCCTTATACGAAGGTAGCACATTATTACAGTTGGCTTGATAACCATCATTTTACATTTGCTAAATCCCACTATTTAAGGAATAAATAGTCATTTCACAGTCTCTGAGAAGTGGCAAGAAGCAAGCAATTGTATAAAGTCAGTTGTGTGTAAATCTCTAAGAACATGGAGATAAAATATCCGTCAAATTCTACTTATTTCTTCCCACGCTTCCCAGTAGCTTTGACTCTTCACGCTGATGTTTCATTAGCATTTAGAGAAAGGTGATTCTGTTAATAAATCTGAGCACCATTTCTCTTGCAAGGAAGAAAAAATGGGGAAAAAAAAGTCACAGTTTAGCACGAAGTATTCTGCTGAAATCCTCTTATTGCTCATTTCTCTTTCCAGAACCGCATGTAAAACGCCACCAGCACGTACTGCAGGTTTCAGAAACAGCACTCACAAGTGGCACAACTCCAAAATTGGATGCAGCAGTTGGTACAGCATTGAGACCAACCCCAAACCCAGCAGCAACACTTTCACAAACACAGACTATGATTTGCAGGGGTAATCCCCTATGACACAATATTCATCCGGTGATGATGCACTAGCAGTCACGCCAGTACCTGTGGGGTTTTTCCTGCTTAGCAAATCATCATGTATTTGTAAAATTTGTTTTCATCCCCTTTTATTCCACTCTTTTGCTTCTTTTATAAAGAGATTAAGAAATGGGTGGGGTGAATTACTTTTATCATAGTCTTCCTAACCTCACTACAGCACCCAAGTAAGAGACTAGGAATCAGACTCAGGTCTATTTTTACGTATACCATGAAAGGCGTTGAGTGGGAACAGAGAGGAAGACAACTTAAAAAGCTGTCAGGAATATTCCAAGGAAGTATGCATGCCTTCCTCCCAGCTGTGTTCCTGGTTTTGGGAGGCACACGGCAGAGGGACACGCATGGCCACCGCCGCGAAGCCGAGCAGAAATGCACCTCCTGAACCGCTGCCACGCTACAGCTTCAGCTGGGGAAACAGGAGAGTGCAAAAAGCCTCACAGTGAACTGGTGCGATTAAACTGCCTACAAATCACCTTTCCACCTAATCCAAGCAAGTCAGGAGTCAGATAATTTCCTGAAAAAGAGGATTCATATCTCATATTAAAAAAATGAAATCCTTCTTGATGTATCCTACCTTAAGCCAAAGCCTACAGTCACTGAAGTGAGCAGCAAACTTAGTAGCGTGAGTCTCCGCTGAGCTAATCAAATACCTCAAAGTCCCTACAAATAAGTTTTGTTTTTCCACACCTTGAAAGAACAAATTTCCCATGCCAGCTACATAGTCTCAACAGAAAAAGTCCTTCCACTCCTATTAAGCAGGCTGAAATTTTGCTTCCTTAAAGGCCTCTGTTTTAGTAAATTAAAAATCAGGAATAAATTAGAGTAGCCTGTTTACCTTCTTTATAATCTTTTCTTCTTTATTATGATTTTACTATATTCTTTCTTACATTTATCTCCAAAGTAAACAATATAAATCTTATCAATTGTCTTCTACTGAAATTTTACACACCTCTAATCCCTTTTGCCATATGTCTCTGAATCCTCACTATTTCTAGTGCACATTTGGGAGCCAGAACAGCCAGAACGAAACAGAATATGCTCAGTGAAAATACACCTTTCATTCATTAATGTCACGGTAATATCTTCAATATTAGCCATCCTGCTCTTTACGCACTCTGCCCTGCTCCGTGCCTCCCTTGTTATCACGCTTTTCTTAGCAGAGATTTTCATTAAACCATCCATGGTGATGTTCAATCCTTAGTCCAGAGAGTGTATTGTTAATCCAGGGTCCAAAAATACATCCTCGTATTTCAAATCTGTTGCAAGAAGCAAGAAATTCGAGACTGACTGAACGACAACTCCATCCATTTAATGTTTTCTGTTAAAGCATTAAATTTGGCTATTTTATGACTCAGGGAGGGTTGCCTATTAGTATGGGTTGACAAGCTGTTTCCGCCAGTTAACAAAGCAGTCTTTTTAATATGTTATATATCACAATATGCTGTTAAAACTCCTCTGGGTTGGCTGCTTTGTTTCAAATTCATACAGCGGGGAACAAAGGTCAGCCACAGCAAAAAGGTAAGCACTTCATTTTACTATTGCAACTTGCATAATTTGCAGGCAAAACAAGCTGTTTTACACAGAAAACGTCAAGTTCATCACAGATGCCTTGAGAATGATCTATCTAGTGATGCACATCAGCCTTTTTCATCTGGGTAACTAATCACTTACATGGAAAAAACAGTAAACTGCCTGAAAGGTTGTAGAGATAGTTAGCTGTAAACACAGGGATCAATTCAGGTTCATTACTACTCGCAAAACCTATACAATGCTGGCCAGCAGTAATTCAAAAGTAATACAATTAACAGAGATCTAGAAGATACCCTCATGTTCGCTTTTTTAATGTGACTTGCTAACCTATAAGGTGTTAGAGGAACCTAAGAAAACAGTTTACACAGACCTTTAGTAACTTTGATATTTCACAAGGCAATTTCATCTGACCTTTAATTTTTAGTGCAGTGTTTTCCACGTGTACGGCATCACTTCAGAAAGGGCTGCCTTTAAATATTTTAAAAACTCTATTAATATAGCTTAAACTGGAACTTGTAAGCAAAGCTCTCACCTTATGGAAGAATTTTCCTAGGCAAATCACCGAGGAGAAGCTACAAAATTTTAAGCAATTTGAAGCAATTTCCAACAGTAGGATTCTTTGCCATTACCTTTATATGCCTGTACATTGTCACTGAAGAAAGCAAAACATCTGACAATATCTGTGTTCAGAAAGGTAAAAATTACTATACACATCATCGTTCATGTAAGATGTGGTCAATATTCATACCTGTGCTTTTTTTACTTACAGAATTAATACTTTGAGATAAAGTTGAAATATTTTGTTCTCTTTGAAAGTAAAATACACCGTTTTATTGTTCTCACAATTACATGCTGTTGCTAGGAAGTTACAACTCTGCTATAACCTAATTGTCTGCTATTTAGATATGGACTCATGAATCCCGTGTTTTTATTCTAAATTTAAGTTCAGTCATCGTAGCTAATGTCCTTGATGCTATCTCAAATTGCTGTCATTACACGGATCACTAGAAATTGGAGGTAATAGTAAAAAAGAAAAGAAAAAAGAAAGCTACCAAATTAGATGATGGATAAAGGTTTAATCAATTTAATTTTATCACCAAATCCATTCTCTTCCTCTTGAGCTGTCAGGGCACGAGATAAGCGGAACACGTTGTGAAGCACAACACAATCCTTTTGTGGGGAAGGAGTTGTGTCCCTGAACCTCGCCAAGATGAAAGATGCTCATTTATTACTTTGGCATTGCAGGATGATGAAGAACCAAGCTGGTTTCCTCCCTTCATCTTCAACACAATCTTTCTATTTCATTAATTTTTCATGGAATTTCATTTCACAATCATTTTGCCTCTCTCACCCACTTGCTTCCCTTATCTAGTTTATTCTGTCAACTTTTATTTCATGTTCCATTGTACCAGCAGTGACCCTGGCCATGGCTTTCTACCACAGAGGTACCTGATTCCTCCTGTTTCCAGTAATTAACTTTATTCACTAGCTCTATAAAACAGCGTACAAATAAGGTGACTTATTTGTTGTCTTACACTGGAAAATAACTCAGAAGGGTTATATATCCAATCTCTCATTTCATACTTACATTCTGTATGTTGATTTCTAAGAAGTTGCTGGAGGCTGCTGAAGTGTGGTCTTTTTAGTATTATCAGTAAATGGCAACTCTGCTTTTGTTTGGTCTATTTGTAATCACTTATCTGGGAAAACAAGCCTTCTTTTCAAAATCTACACCACAGGCTATGAAATCGGCACAAGCCGTGCTGAGGCCGCTGTGCTGAGTTCTGCCAGTACTCTGCCATATTCCAGAGCCCTGAAGAAAACACAAGAACCCACAAACACAGTAACTGCCTATAAAACCCTAAAAATTTAAAATGGATTTCTCTAAATCAATAAGGATAGTTTTCTAACCTCTGGTCATTTTATACACGCAGATAAAATAAAAAAAGAACACAAAACAAACCAAGCAGAGAGAGAGAAAGAGCAAGAAATATAAAATGCCTATTACTGCTGCCACACAAAATTAGTATGCAGATAATCTGTCAAGCATCCCTATTTATTTTTCATTAAGTGTTTGAAAAATTAAGATATTTACTTCCCACTGGGAGTTATCATACTTTTCTAAATGACAATGAAAATATTTCTACCTATACTAATTTAACAAATGGCTCTGAATATCTACATTTTAGCTTTTTAATACACATCCTGCATACAGTGTAAAACTGAATAAAATCACTCTGCAAATATATGCTTGTAATATGATATTCATTACATGGACATTTATCGTTAAGGCAGGATCTTTATACTGAAAGGGTCGCTGGATTTCATAAGCATGAAAATAAGATGCATGCAAATTAATTATTGGACGATGATACTGTACACTGCAATCGTACTCAGTGTCCTACACTTTTCAGTGTTTGATTTGCATATACGGAAATTCTCTCTCTGACTCTTGCAGCATGTGTTTTTTATTGTTTTTTTAGGCTAAATGCACAAGGAAATCCAGCTATTCAGAGAACACTGTTTGCTCTCCTTGCTTGAACTTGCTTTCTGCCCCCAGGAAACTCCTAAAACAGAGCATCCAGGTATAAAAGAAATGGAGTGAAGTATATTCAGAGACACAGATTTATAATTCACACTAACCAGAACAAAAAGATGACTGAAAACATGGAAAGCAAAACAGAAGGGGATAAGTAACACTATTAAATAGAGAGTAATAATTGTTTCTACTGCTGTACATTCCCAGATATTCAATCAGGCAATGTCTCAATCCGGTTTTAAGCACAGTACATATGTAACGTGTAATAAAATATGCTAAGTTGTATAAATAATTTGTTGAGTCCATTTCCTTAAGGAGTGAGGATGTGAAAGATAATTTCATTCCCTTACTCTGCTTAATGCTCAATTTAAATTTAAGACTATAGTGAATTTCTTTGTCTACACATGTCCATAGGTGTCTCTGTGTATGTATGTGTAAACATACGTGCCTAGCTACCTACTTTAAAGCATCTAATAAAAGCATTCCTGCTATAAACAATAAGATATATGCTGGAGAATAGTTAAAATCAAGTGTCTTTGGTCTAACTCTCTGCAAAGACTTTTTCACAATCTGTTAAACTGTTCAAACTTGCAAAATAGTGGAGCCCATAATAATTCTCATAAAGACACAGTAATTTACAACCTTAATAAACATTTTCTTGAGTAGTTTCCTGGACAGTCTCTTTGTTAAACAACACCTTCTCATTAGGTACCATAATTTTTTTTTTTAAGGCAGAAATATACAGTCAGCAAATAAAATAGCATAATAGCAAAATCCAACAGGTTTTATACTGGTCGTGCCTTAAGTTACAGGAATATTTTTGCCAACACAATTTTACAGGAATGTGTATTTTTATGAATATAAACTGTGATTACATAGAAAGGAAATCAAAATTATACGAACATAAGTCTGTAATTAGTATACTAACCAACTAGATTATCTGGAAAGTTGTTACAATGGCACATTTAGAGGAATAAAAAATGAACCCTTCAAGTGCACATTCTTACTGATGTTGGTCAGTTAAGCACTTTCCAGAATGCCATACACCTCCAGCTGTGCATTCTGCAAATAGCTGTCAGCTACCACTGTTGAGCAAGTTTTTTGGTTTTTTTAGACGTTCAACTTCCACTTTGTTTTTGCAAAACAAAGCAAGAAAGTACACATCAGAAAAGTCATACTGAAAGACCCTAACTTTTGTCTGCCTTTAGAAATAAAATTAATACTTATAATTTACCTGTATAAAGCACCTTTCCTTCATCACATTAATAAATTGATTACTCTTTTCTCCTGGCCAAGTGCAGATAGCTAAAGCTAGGCTAAGTTTGCAATTCCCTAGAAAAGTAGTTTTGCTACTTGGAATAAACCAGCATTAAAAAGTCTGCAGAGAACAACTTGATTACAAGGAAATATAAAGGGACCGAGTATGGGAGCTCTCCTTTCTTAGTGTTTTAAGATTTATTCTGTAATGAAGAGTAAAAGGCAGCCTTTCTCACAAGGTGTTATAACCCTGCTAAAAATCCAGAGTAACAAGTTGAGGTTACATATCTACCTGAAGTCCTGATTTATCTGCGCGCCTGTTGTTTCTACTTGTGTGCAGGTCACTGTTACTACGATTTTGAATATTGAGAGTTAAAAGATTAAAGTTAAAATAGTGACAATCAAATGATACAGTCTTGCATTTCGGATTTGACCCGCTTTTACCAGTTATATACAAAAGCTGCTTTGACACCTTTCTAGAAAGTTATCAAATACTGCACTCACTGGCTTTAATATAATCAATAATTAAGAGACACCTAGCTAATGGCAACTACAAGTTAGCTTTTCTAGAAGCAGAAGGAGGAAGAGAGTATACAGAGCATCGGCTTGCAAGCTAGCTGACTAAAACTTGTGAGAGTACCACATAAAAACGACAATTAGAGGTTAGATTATATTTACTGGATAGACAAACACTTGGACTTCGCATCTCTGCAGTCAAATGCCTTCAGCTGGGCAGCTCTGGCACTGTTCTCCTCGTATCAGTTTATTTTACTTTAAAGTGCTCACAGCTTGTTAACTTCGGCTTTTTCAGGCAAAACATCAAAAATCAGGCAGTAGTGTGTCATCCCTCTACAGGAGAAAGCAAGACAGCCTTGCGAAGAGCTCTTATCTAGGGCATATTTTCCCTGTCCGCAATGACATCCTGTAGCTTCACTTTTCCTGCTTACGGCAATTAGCGCCTTCCTAACCCGGGTTTGCTTAGGGACGGCGAACAGCACCAAGACAGAAAAACTTGGTGGACCTTGTCTGAGAAAGGAGAAAAGCGGTAGTTTGGAGGGCGCGACAGCCCTGGGGGGCTCCGGGCCGCGCTCTGCCCGTGCAGCCGCGCGTCCTGCCCGCGGGCACGGGCGGGCCCCGCGCGCAGCGGG
>WBMZ01008143.1:0-48950 GCA_013400975.1 Atrichornis clamosus | reverse complement strand
GAAAAATGCTGTGGCAGTTCCAGGGAGGCACAAAGTTATGCAACATGTTGGGCCCTGGCTGCTGTTTGTCAGACATTGCTCCATACTAGACAGTACCCTCAGAGGAGGAGGAGGAGGAAGGCAGAGCAGCAGGCACTGTGGTCACTCAAACTGCAGCTCAGCCAGAGGAACAGCGCATGCTGGGAGCACTTGCCCCTATAAGAAAGAAGAAATCCAAGGCAAAATCAGTTCACGTAGTGAGGAATGAAGACAAAGCAGGACCCTCACAACAGGAGGAAGAGGCAGGGCAAGAGACAATCACCTGATCCCTGTCCCTGGGTGAGCTAGGAGATACTCAAACGGATTTCATCCAAAAATTTCAGCTGCCAGTCAGATAAGCTGCTGTTGACCCAGCTGCTCCAGTGCTGGGATATCACAGCCCTGATATGGAACTGGTTGGTAGTGAAGCCAAGCAATTGGGATCCCTGTCCTGGGATGTGGATATTGACAAGGGGATTGGGAAGAGGACAGAAACTCTCATCTCTGGAGGTGGCTCCTGTCAAGTGTGAGGGAAACATATTCTCTCAAGGATGTCAGATTCCAATGGATGTGGTCAACAAAATAGCAGCTCTGTCCCCACCAACCAGGAAGAAGGAGACACAGGCTTTCCTAGGAACAATGGGTTTTTGGAGGATGCATATTCCAGAGTATAGTTAGATTGTCAACCTCCTCTATCATGTGACATGGAAGAAGAATGATTTTAAGTGGGATCTTGAAGAACAAGAAGTTTTGGAACAAATTAAAGAGGAGATTGTTCATGCAGTAGCCCTTGGGCCAGACAGGACAGGATAGGATGTGAAAAATGTGCTCTACACCACACTGGGGAGAGAATGGTCTGTCCTGGAGCCTCTGGCAGAAGGCACCTAGAGGGACTTGACAATTCCTGGGGTTCTGGAGCCAGGGATACAGAACTTCTGAGGCCTGTTACAGCCCAACTGAGAAAGAGATCCTGGCAGCTTATGAAGAGGATTTGAGCTGCTTCAGAAGTCATTGGCACTGAAGCACAGCTGCTTCTGGCACTCTGACTGTCAGTGCTGGGCTGGATGTTCAAAGGGAAAGTCTCTGCTACACATCATGCCACTGAAGCTACGAGTAAGTGGATTGCTCTGATCACACAGCAGGCTTGGATAGGAAATCCCAAGTGCCCTGGGATCTTGGAAATCATCACGAACTGGCCTGAAGGTGAAAGTTTTGGACTGTCATCAGAAGAGGAGGAGAAGAAGGTGGCGTATGCTGAGGAGGCCCCACCCATATAATCAGCTACCAGAAGAGGAAAAGCAATGTGCTCTCTTCACTGATAGTTCCTGCCTTACTGTAGGGGTACATGGAAAATGGAAAGCAGCTGTATGGAGCAAGCACACAGTGAACCAGAGAAGGTATTGAGGGACGAGGTGAATCAAGTCAAGTTGCAGAGCTGAAAGCCTCCACCTGGCTTTGGATATTGCTGAACGAGAGAAGTGGCCAACACTACCTGTACACTGACTCATGAATGGTGGCAAATGCTCTGTGGAAGTGGCTGGAGTGATGGAAAAAGGTCAATTGGGAGCGCAGAGGGAAACCCATCTGGGCTGCCGAAATGTGGCAAGACATCGCTGCCCAGGTAGAGAGGTTGGCTGTCAAAGTCCCTCGTGTGGATGCGCACAGACTCAAGAGTTGGGCTAATGAAGAACATTGCAACAATGGACAAGTGGATCAGGGTGCCAAGATTAAAGTGCCACAGGTAGGTCTGGACTTGCTTCATAAGGGTAACTTATTTCTGGCTCAGTGGGCCCATGACATCTCAGGCCATTGGGGAAGAGATGCACCATGCACTTGTGACTGAGGAGTGGGCTTAACCACAGACACCATATCCCAGGTTATCCATGACTGTGAAACAAATGTGTGCTGCAGTCAAGGAGGCCAAGTGGGTGAAGCCCCTGTGGTCTGGGGGGCAGTGGTCCAAATATAAGTATGGGGAGGCCTGGCAGATCGATTACATCACCCTGCCTCAAACCCGCCAGGGCAAGCGCTACGTGCTCACTATGGTAGAGGCAACCACAGGGTGGCTGGAGACGTATCCCATACCTCAGGCCACTGCCCCAACACCATCCTGAGCCTTGAAAAACAAAGCAACATGGCAGCGCTGAAAGAATTGAGTTGGGCAATGGGACTCATTTAAAAAATAACCTCATAGACACCTAACCAGAGAGCACAGGATTGAGTGGATGTACCATATTCCCTGTCATGCACCAGCTGCTGGGAAAGTGGGACAGTGCAATGGACTGTTAAAAACCACATTGAAAGCAATGGATGGTGGCACCTTCAAACACTGGGATCTACATTAGTGAAAGCCACCTGGTCAGTTAGCACCAGAGGCTCCACCAATTGAGCTGGCCCTGCTCAGTCAAAACCTCCAGGTACCATCCAAGGGGATAAAGTCCCTGTGGTGCATACGAGGAATGTGCTAGGGAAGACAGTTTGGAGCTGTCCTGCCTCAAGCAAAAGCAAACCCATCTGTGGGATTGTTTTTGCTCAAGGATGTCAGTGCACTTGGTGGGTAATGCGGAGGGACAGGGAAACATGAGTTGTCCCTTAAGGGGATTTGACACGTGGAGGTGTTGGGTGACCTGCTGCCTCCTGCACAGGTGAGCAGTGACAGCAAGAGAGGAGAGGGGAGAGGAGCAGGGCAGAGCACAGGCAGCAACCAGAATTGCCTTGAAGGAGTGTAGCAAAAGGGGAAGACTATCCTGGAAAATACTGGTTGCACAGGGAGGGTCCTGTTCCAGGGTCAAGATGCAGCCTAACCTGACCTGTGGAAGGTGTCACTTGCCTGTGGCAGAGGGTGGAATGAGAGGGTCTTTAAGGTCCCTTCCCACAAAAACCACCCTGTGATTCTGTGATTCTGTGAATAGCTAGATTGACTGGGGAGCAGGCAGTATGGTAGATGAAAAGATTTGGAGAGCTCTGTTGGCTGTATGGAAGGTGAGGAGGAGCTGGCTGCAGCCTGTGAGAACATACTTGACTGCAGGTGGCCTTATCAGGGAGCTCCTCAGCTAAAGTCAGGGCTAGGAACTGGCATCTGTCTGGGAGTCTGTCCTGTGTGCATCAGCTGCTGCAGCACATTACCGAGTGTGGCAGCAGATGTGCCACCCCTGACATTTTAGGTTGAGAATAGCTGTCTTCTAGCAGGCTGGGTCCAGGTCAAGAGAGAGGTGCTGTGAGAGGGTCCTACAGCTTGTGTAAGCAATGGGCCAAGCCAAAGGAGTCCCTGTGTGCTGGTACCCAGAGGGATTTGCCAAAGAGTATGCTGGGCAGAGGTGTGCATGGGCACAGCAGCAGCACAGGGTGCTGGCATGGGGTTTCAGGCACCACTGCCTTGCATTAGTGAAGTCTGCAAGCACAGGGTATGCTTTCTGACCAACCTTTCTGTCTTTCTGTGCCAGCATGGCCTCAGCAGAACCTAGATAGATCCAGAAAGATATTGGAGGATAAACTGGTGCTGCTGTACCCAGTCAGCCTCCCAACAGGCTAACTGGGGGGGTCAGAAAGCAGCCCCCAGTGCTCCTACACCTCTTGAGCTAAGGTCCTTTGCAGGCCACAGCTGAGTTTTAGCTGGTGTTTCCTGAGTGGGGAGTGGGGTGGGGCAACAGGACAAATTCTCAACTGAGTAAACAGCTCAGTAGGGTGCAGGGCAGTGTAAATCATTCTCTGGATCACTCTGGAGTGAGTGCAGGATTGAAGTCTTGCAGGTGGCCATGTGCTGCCTTGAAGACACCAGGTCTTGTTTTTGACTCAGCTCACAGAGCTCCTTGGGTAAATTGTAAAGTCTTCAACTTATCGTATCATATCTTCCCAGGGAGTTGCCATTGAACAGGTTTTATCAGCTGAGGAATGCAGCAGGACTTGTACTGCTCTGTCCCCCTTGTGTGGAGGGAAGAGCTCCAAGTGCCAAGAGTCTGAGCTGTGGAGGGAGCAGAGCTGCATCACTGAGGACCAAGGCAGCTGAGTTACTGAGACAAAACAGCTCCTCAGGGCAGTCATGGTGAACTCTGCTGGTTCTCACCCATGGCAGCAAGGAAATTGAGAAACTGAGCATTTGTCCTTGGATAGTTGACGCAGGTGAAGCGCCTGCCCGAAGTCTTGCCCGAGGTGGGTTTGAAGGTGTAACACAAGTGCTGGTGGGCTGAGCCCCATTCTCGTCTCCATGGCTGTGAAGCAGAGAGTGGTTCAAGTGTCTCTGTAGCCTGGGTGCAAGGGATGGCATAGAGTTGGGATGTTATCTGAGGAGGAATGAGCATACAAAGTCAGTCCCATTCTTCTGAGACCCTGAAACTTGGCATGCATGAGCAGCATTCTGAGATTACACATGGCCAGTTTGCTATGGGCACAGTGATGTGTTTGACACCCCAAAAGCAATGGGCCAGAAGGGCTGTAGAGATGATCCTCTCCATCCTGGGAGCCACCAGGATTCCCAGATAAATATCAAGCAGTGTGGGGTTAGGCTTTCTGGCTGGAAGAGGGAAGGTCTCCAGGGAACAGCAGCTTATTCTCCCTCTCTAGTTCCCTACAAAAGATGGCTCTTTTCTCATCTCTCACTTTCCTCCATGGTTAGCTGGAAGACTCTGCTCTGGGGAAGCATCTGCTCATAGGTGCATTGGGAAGATGTTCAGTGCCTCCCGCAGACCATGGATTGCACAGGGTGTATTGGGGCTGTTGGTTGGAAAGGGAGCATCCGAATGGTGAGAAGAGACAGGATGTGCTGGGAGGAAGGTTTGGTGGACCTGCTGGAGGCATAGTGAGAGAGGAGAGAGTAAACTGAGTCTGTTCAGTGCAGAGCAACATCAGTGTCACTCAGGAATGCTTGGGCACTGCTCTGTACAGCTGCAGAAATGCCCTTGGCCAAGGTCTGCGCAGGTGGAGGAGTGGAGGCCTCAGTGCTGGAGCCTTCTACACCACAGTCTCCAGCCTGCAGAGAGGCTCAATGAGCAGCCTCCTGGGAATGATGGATGGTTGAAAGACTTGTGTTCCAGTGGATAGTGCCGCTGACCAGTGTAATGTGACTACCAACACGAGCCCGGTCTGTACAAGTCTGCAGGGCTTGGGAACTCTGGCAAGTATAAGCGTATGTTGAAGCTGCAATGCAAAACCTGTGCCCAGCCAGCATGCAGCAGGCAGAGCTAGAGTCACTGGGCATCGAGGAGGCATAACATCCCTGGGAGATGCTATGGGCAAATTCACCTACACTGGTCCCGATGCAGAGGTGTGTATTGCTCAAATCATTCCTGCTGACACAGAGGGCTGTGGACCACCTCTTGGACAACCCAAGGGAGGTAGAAATGATTTTCTAAAATGCTGATTTCCAGTGCTAATGGCATCATCAATCACTCATTCAGCAGATGGGGGTGCTCAGTAGCCCTTTCTGGCTTTGCAAACAAGGTCCATGATCAGCAAAGAGAAGCTTTTGGCCAGGATGGGGCTGAAGCCTCAGTCTGGCTTAGCTGGTCAAGGAGGAACGTGTGGCCCCGTTAGCCTAAAAACCGCCAAGCTCAATGTTGTAAACAGTTGTTGTAAACAACACAACAAGTGTGCTAATCACGCTTGGTCCAGGGTACCTCACCATGGAATCATAGAATGGCTTGGATTGGAAGAGACCATTAAAGGTCATCTGGTCCAGCCCTCTGCCATGGGCAGGGCATGTTCCACTAGACCAGATTGCTCAGAGTGCCATCCATAGAATCATGGAATACCCTGAGCTGGAATGGACTCACAAGGACCATCCAGTCCAGCTTCTGGCCCTGCACAGACACTCCAACAATCCCACCCTGTGCATCCCTGGGAGCATTGTTCAAAAGCTCCTGGAGCCCTGGCAGCCTTGGGGCTGTGACCATTCCCTGGGGCACCTGTTCAGTGCCCGACCACACTGGATGAAGAACCTTTTCCTGATATCCAGTCTAAGCCTTCCCTGACACAGCTTCATGCTGTTCCCTTGGCAACTGCTCTGTACTTCCATTCGCCATCAATGTGTTGGGCTGAGGCATCAGTGAACCAGACACCTTTAACTTCAGAGTATGATGTAACTGCAGGAACACCTAGTGTAGGACAGGGCTTATGTGGCTGTTGCAAAACTAGGATATCTGGGATCAGGGCTATCCATAATTTTGCAGGCTTTGTCAGCCATTCAGTTATATCCATCTGATCTGTGACTCGTGAGACACACGCACACTGTTTGTGCACTGTCAGCCTCTGTGCAATCCCACCTCGTGGAGCACCGCCCTTCTTAATACCAGCTAACAGGTTAAAAGATCTTTGGATTTGCACAGATTGGTGCTGTTGAATTTTTTCTACTTGTTGAAGAGCTCAGGTCAGAGATAATAATCCCTTTGCCCAGTCACTATATCTCTTCTCAATATGTTTTAATGCTGTGGAACTGATCCCTAATGGTCGTTTGGGTCTGTGCGGGCCTTTCTGGAACTTGTTACAGGAAGTCCCATGTTCAACAAAATCCCTTTCAGCTGTTATAAGATCACTGGGATGAACTGGCCCAAGTGTTTGATGTATTTTTAACTCCTCTATTAGCATTTGCAAAGCCTGTTTGTGACTATCAAGCCACAAGTCTGGCACTTCCTCATTAATGTGTACAATGGTGTTGCTGTTATAGAAAATCCAGGAATATGATTTCTCCAGTATCCTGAAGTGGAACTGTGAAGAACATGTCTTTTACATCTAGAACTGCCATCCACTCCCGCTGTTGGCAGGGTGGCACTGAGACTGGCAATGTTTGGGATGAGTGGTCCCATGCTGCCATTAATCATTAAGCACCAGCTCACATCTGGTCTCCTCCCTGGCCAAACAGGAGAATTACATGGGGAAAATGTCCTAAATATAATAGCCCTTTTCCCTAAATTTTTAATTACTTCTTTTATCTCTTCTTTGGCTCCATGAGAAATAGAGTACTGTTTGATATTGGCCACAGGAAAAATGAGTAAAACTGTAGCCATTTTTAATAGATTAATTTTCTATTTTTTCCAGAAAATTTATTATGTGGAGTTTTTGTGGGTCTGGATGATCATACATTCCCATTGGGCAATTGCCAAACTTTTCCTTTAAGGATGTCATATCCTAAAATGTTTTCTTCATGGTCTGTGCTTGAAATGTGTGTGAGGTTATTATTTTTCCCCCAGGTAACTGTAAACAGACTTTGGCAGTGTAACATACACTACTTCGTCCTTTGAATCCTGTTAGATGGACTCTCCTACTTTTAAAACTTGAGTTTATTTTTTCAGCATTTATGGGGGTGATCAAAGATATTTGGGCTTTTACTAACATCAATTCTAATTTCTCGTCCAAGGTTTTTGTCTTTTCCTTGAATTCTTTTAACTGTTGTTTTAATTGGTCATTTTGATACTGTGAAGACAGTTGTACATGTTTTCTTTCTTTTATTTCAACTCTCAGATTATTAGTTTCTTTTATAATTTGTTCTCTCCATTGCCATGCATAATTCCAGTACATGACAGATGGTACCTTTGCCTTCTTTATCTTTCAGTGATCCCTGTTTTATATCTAACTTCTCTTGTATCCTTTCCCACTTGTACCAATTGTCTACTGACCAAAGATTATCAGTGTCAATGTGTGTCCTGTGCCTCTGTAAATATTCTCTTTTGTCTGTTTCTCAAAATCGTTTGCCATCCTGCCAACTATGCCAGATTGTCACGGGTGGAGTGGGAGCTTCAGACAAAGTTTGTTAGAGAAGCTCCTGTTGAGTCATGAGTTGCACAAAGGACTCCCTGGCTTTCTAAATGCCTTTTCTGAGAGGAGCCTGGGGGTGGTTGGATCCAGTTCCAGCCCCAGACTGCCAGTGGTTTAAGTCTAAGGAATTACCAAGGTGTGATTGAACCTTTGTGCAACTTTGTCCCGCAGAATTAAAGATAGCAAACCAAATATATTTGCATAAAAATAATTTATTATTATAAACAACTAGACAAAAAGATCTTAATCAGAATTATTTACTACACAGTATAGAAACTAAAACTAATAGTAAAGTAGAGTGTATTAAAGTAATTACATCAAAGCCAGCAAACCCCCACAATTTTTAAGCAGACATTGATGTCACTCATCCAGACCAATGACCAGGGGCAATTCTCCTTTGCTCAGTCCCAAGGAGTGACCTCAAGGGGTGTCCCCACCCAAGGCAGGAATCTCCACACACTCTCCAAGAAGGGATATGCTAGAAGAACCTGCTGTTCCTAAATGGGACTGGACTTTTAGAGTATAAAGTCAGACAGATGTCTCCAGGCCCTCTGTGCCACCTTAGCATTTTTAGATAAGGATACTTTACCATATCTGCCACATCTTCACCTCACTATCAGGATATTTAACTTTGTGGCTGGTGAGTCAGGCTGAATTTAGCATAATTCAATGCCAAAGCAGCATGACAACCCCTCTCAGTTCACCACTTACAACTTTGCAAAATCAGGTATTGTTTGAGTTGTTTTATCCCATTCCAGGCAGGGCATCCTGCTACAGTGCCTCACCATTCTCATTGTAAAAACTTCTTTCTTATATGTAATCTAAACTGATCCTCTTTTAGTTTAAAACCATTCCCCCTTATTCTATCAGCAACTGGAGAATTTCAAAGAGACCCTGAACCCCTCCATAGGAATGGCTCAAGGTTTGTTGGCTCCTGTGCAGAGCAGGGCTGAACCCAGCAGCAGAGCTGGGGCCAGGAGCCTGGTGCCAGCAGGAGGTCACTGTGTGAGCTCCACTGTGCAAAAGCAGCTGACGGAAACATCAAGGAGGTCACACGCAGGTGTCTGCTGTCCTGGGGGATTTATCAGGAAAAGCTGACCCATGTTGTTGACCCTGGGATGTAACCAGGACCAGAACAAAAACCCCTGAGTTGTGGGAGGCCAACCCCGAGGGTCAGAGTCACTTCTCTTAGTTTTCAACTCTGAGATGTAGTGTTTGCTTTGAAAGACTGAACACAAGCCTTACAGGGGCCTGCTGAGCTGCTGGGGCCAGGAAGGGAGCTGTAAAATCAGTTTAGTTTCTTGCTCCCACTACCAGCTTCCCCAGCAGCTGGGAAGGTGCTTTGAGCCACCTCTTGGCACAGTGATGGATGAAGATACTGCCACTCAATGGCACAGCTTGGATGTACCCCAGACTGGGGATAGCAGAGCCACATCCAAAGCTGGCTTGGTAACAAGAAGTCACCCACACCTATAGTCACCTGGAGCCCATGGTGAGCAAGTTGAAGGAGGAGGGGAGCGTGGTGGGACCAGGGCTGAGTTGTAGAGTGAAGTGGTGGCATCTGCTGTGAGGTGGATGCTCTGCCATCTGTTTCCATATTCCTCCTCCCCAGGATGCGAGAAGTGGACCTGGGCTGCGGGAAAGCTCTGCTCATCAAGGAGAGTGGCGAGTTCCACGCCGTGGGACACAAGTGTCCCCACTATGGGGCTCCGCTGGTCAAAGGTCAGTCTGCATCACATCCTGGGAGAGCAACTGAGGGCATCACAGGGCAAAGGACAGCCCAGTGTTCCCCTGACTGTGCTGCTGGGCACAGAGCAGTGCTGCACTGCATACGGCATCGCCTGGGCTGGGGAAGGCGTGGGCATCAAGCTGGGGTTGCACAAAACTCCCCAGAGCGCTTTGCCAGCTCTGGTTTGCAGCTGTCACTGCTGGTCACAGGGCTGGGACTTCTTCTGTTTGGAGGGAAGGAGGCATCTCTTTGGGCTGATGGGATCCTTTCAGTAGCAAAAAGAATGTTGCTTGTGTTATTGACTGAAGTGGGATGAGATGCAGTGGTTTCCCATCTTGACACTCACAAATATACATGCTGGGGCTTCCTCAGCACAGGCTTCAGGCAGGTCAATGCCCTGAGCCTGAGCAATGGCAGCAGGCAGTGCTGGTCCAGCTGAGTGCTGACATGCATCACCCAAACTGGAGCAGGGAGGGCACTTTGCTGGAGGTGGGATCCTGAGGAAGACAGTGGAGCATCCCGCTGAGTGTCCTCTGGGCATTGCTGGCCCAGCAGCAGTGCTGGGTGTAGCAGCCATGCTCTCAGCCCCTCATCTGAGGTGAGCAGCTTGTTGAACAGGGCAGAGGAACCCCATGCTGCCAGAGGTGAGAGCTCACCTGCCCTTTCAGAGGCCTGTGGGTGCATTCCTCAGACTGGCTGTCACACAGGGATGTCACTGGGGACTTTGCTGCAGCAGTAAGTGCAGGGGCAGCCCCTGCACCCCACATGTGGTGGTGATGAGATGTGGCACTGCTGTGCCTCAGCAAGCAGAGACATGAGATCAGGGCTAGACCATGGCCACACAGTAGCCAATGCTCTGTCCCAGCATTGTAGCAGGGAAAGTTCAAGGGAGCAGCCTATGAGCAAACACCTAGAGAAATGAACACCTGGCTTTGGGTGTGCCTGTGCCTCCCAGGCACGTGCAGGTTCCTTGTGTGCCAGGGTCTGCTCTGGAACACATGTGCTCTAAACCAGTGATGCTCTGCTTGAGGCACTGCTTGTTCTGGGTGCCACTGGGGCTTGTAAGGGTGACTGTGAGACTGTGTAGATGGCAGCCCCATCCTGGCTGGAGAGGGAGGTTGTATCCCAGGCAGAGCAGACAGCTTTGGAGCTGTGCCCAGGGGTGCTGGAGGACACTGCCATCCAGGGCATTTTAGAAGGGATTGCTCATATAGGATCCCAGTAGGTCCCAAACAGCTGAACCTGTGCAGTGTGCATGTTGAGAGAACTCCACTTTTGCCCATCCAGGTTCAGATCAGCTGCCATGTGTCCTGTAGGAGAGGTGCCATCTCAGAGGATGGGGGGCAGCTGCAGGGCAGCACCAACCCTGCTCTGCCATGTTCCCTGCAGGGGTTTTGTCCAAAGGAAGAGTCCGCTGTCCCTGGCATGGAGCTTGCTTCAATATCGGCACAGGCGACATTGAGGACTTTCCTGGTTTGGATAGTTTACCCAGGTTCCAGGTGAGACTCTTGTCCTTGTAGCAGCAGAGGAAACCACAGAATCACAGGATGGTTTGGGTTGGAAGGGACCTTAAAGCCCATCTCATTCCACCCCCATTCCACTATCCCAAGCCCCGTCCAACCTGGCCTGGGACAATTCCAGGAATGGGGCAGCCACAGCTGCTCTGGGCAACCTGTGCCAGTGCCTCACCACCCTCACAGGGAAGGATTTCTCCCCAGTATCCCATCTAACCGTGCCCTCGGGCAGTGGGAAGCCATTCCCCCTTATGATGTCCCTCCAAGCCCCTGTCCAAAGTCCTTCTCCCGCTCTCTTGGAGCCCCTTGAGTCACTGAAAGGGCTCTCAGGTTTCCCTGGAGCCTTCTCTTCTCCAGGCTGAATACTCCCAACTCTCCTCAGGGCTGCTCTCAATCCCTTCATCCCCCAGCCTGGATTGATAAGGGGAATTGCTCCAAGCCAGGGGCAGCACCTTGCATTTGGCCTTGTTGAACCTCATGAGGTTCCCATCGGGCCACTTCTCCAGCCTGCCCACGTCCCTCTGCATGGATCCCTTCCCTCTAGAGCATCAACCACACCCCTCATCCTGGTGTCATCCACAGAATGACTCTTTGCATTGGGATAAGCAATGTTCTGTATGGCATGGAGCAAACATTTTCTGAGCATGTGCTGGTTCTGCCAGTGGAAAGCAGGACCTCACTCAGCTTCTTCCTCCCTGCAGCTTCCTTGCACCCACCTGCAGGCATCAGACACCTCCTGGGAATCTGGGGGTGCCCAGTTTGGAAGGTCTTGAGCGGGAGTGGGGTGGGAACGAGAAACCATCTGTAAGCGTGGGATAGAAATCCAATTGTACACTGAGCATCAGTGCATATCTGATATGAGGCAGGAGACAGCTCACAGCCTCGAGCTGGGATGAGCCTTGGTTTAACCTGAGCTGCTCCTGCAGGTGACCTGTTGCCATGGCCCCTCCATTCCTTAGCTGTTGCCCACAGTGAGCCCTCGCTGCCCTGCAAACCAGTGCTCTTCTGTCACCCTCAGGTGAAGATCGAGAAGGAGAAGGTGTACATCAGAGCAAGCAAGCAGGTGAGGGGCCACTGACATCCCCTCAGGGCAAATGCTTTTGGTTTTTGCTGTATGTGTATGGGGGTGGGGGGGAATGCTTATCCTTTGGTCCTCTGGCCTGGACAGAGGGATGTGTGAGTATCCAGCATGGGTGAACCAAAGGCCTGCCCAGCCCAGTCCTGTTCTAACAACAGCCTGAAGTTCATATGGAAGTACAAGTGGGTCAGGGCAGAGGTGTTGTGTCCCCCTCCTGCCCAGCCTCCCTTCAGCTTCTGGACACCTGGGCTGGGCTGTCCATGCTTTCAGGTCTTACAGGTGTTTGTCCTGAACTTGTCCTATGTTTCCTTAAGATCAGAAAATTTTTAATTTAGTTGGCCCATGGAAACAGGCCTCTTCCACCAGCCTTTTGGCCTTATCTGAACATGGCACGATGATGACAGAGGCCGCTTCTGCTCCCTCTTGAGCCCAAACATCAGTTCCTACTGGAGAGGAACCTCCTGAATGGGCAGAGGAGCTTCTCATCCCCTGATGGGATGAAGAATGAAGCCTATTCAGGTCACTGCCATCTTTCTTTCCATGAAAAGCCTTCTTTTGATGCATGTTTGCACATACACATGTGCAAATCCAGCTGCTCAGAGCCCAATGGGCCTGTACAGCACTTTGGTTAGATCCAGAGACATCACCTGAATGGCAGCACTTCAGATGATTTGGGGATATGGTGAGGGGAGCTGAGTATATTCCCTCTACCAGGAGTGAATTTTGGCCTCTGATGACTGGGAGCAGGGGTTCTGTGCAGCAGGGTTACAGTGGCACAGGTCCGTGGTTGTGCTCTGTTGAATTGGGCAGACCCATCAGCTGTGGATTTCAGGTGTACAAGCTCTGCTCAGGGGCAGGATAAAATTCCTGACAGAACTTCTTCATTCTCATCTCACCTTTGGTACAAAATTGCACAAGGACACACCTGCTTTTTCTATTATCTCAGGACCACCCCAGCTCTGAGTAGCTGGATGGATTTGCAGAGGATGATGGATTTATTTTACTTTTGTACCTTGTAAGGGGTAGTGCACCAGACATTGGAATGGTATTTGGATGAGCAGGGATTTGGAGGGTGTGGTTCTTCCCTTCCTATCCAGGCTGGTTTGTGACATTACTGCAGTTGTTCCCATCCCTGCCCCACTGCCCAGGGTAATGCTGAGTAAAGATAATGACTTTTTTTCTTGATGGTGGCACAGGCTCTTCAGACACAGAGGAGGACAAAGATGATGGCAAAGTGCATCTCCTTGAGCAACTACAACCTGAGCAGTACCAATGTGCTGATCATTGGTGCAGGTAAGGGTGGGATGTGCTGGCACCACTGTGTGTGTCCCCTCCTGGACAGGGGTGCAGGGAGGGGGTGTCTGTGGGCTGTGCACCCCCTATCACCCCTCCTGCATCCCTCCCTGTGCAAAGGGCCAGGCCAGAGGATCTTCCTGCTAATGATGCAAAGGTGCCCTGTGCTCCAGTCTGTGGAGCTTTGTAATTCCCTGTCACCATCCCTTGGAGTGGGTACCCTGAACCCTCTTCCTGCTACAGCCTTCCTAGGTGCATCAGCAACCCCTGATTTCCACAGCTGATGAGTGTAAAGTCCTCTCAGGTGTTCCTGTGATGTTGATACACCTGTTTCTCTTGGACCTTGCACATCACTGTCTCATCCCATTGCAGCTCCAAAGTTCTCACCTGAGGATGCTTCTCTGAAGATAAATTCTTCCACCTTCCCAGCAAATATCAAATCCCTGCCAAAAACAGCAAAGCTGCCAAGCTTTCTTTTCTCTTCTCTTTTCCCAGCTTCATCTGTGCATTGTCATTTTTGTAAAAAGTCTGATAGGATGAAGCCCATCTACTGAGTTTTTGGAATGGGTTAGATGCCAAGGCTGGACCATGTTGTGGTGAAATGGAGGGTGGAAGGAGGACAGGAACTGCTGGACCTGGAACTGGGAAGAAACAGCTGTTCCTGGCACATGGGTTGTTCTTACTTGAGCCCCAAGGTCACCAGATCCAAGCTGTGGAAACTGGGATCATCTAAGTTGCATCTTGCAGCCTGAGCAAAGGGGAAAACAAGCCTAACTGGCTTTTTCTTTGCTGCTGGGTGACATTTTTCCCTTCCTTGTGCCCCTGCTGTTTGTTGACTGAATGTCAGGGTGGGACATGCTGCTCCCTGAGGTCAGCTGGAATACCCTGGTGTGTAGCAGGTCTGGACAGTCATCACAATCCTCAGCAAGGTCACTCCACAGCCAACATTAGCCATTGCTGAAGGAACTTTCTCGGGCTTTACCAGATAAATTTACAGGTCTGTTAAAGACCAAAGTCTGTTCTGGTGGATGGCAAAGGAGATTTCAAAGCTGGAGCTGTGGGGAAGAAGTGTTGGGAAGAGACTGCCCATCCAGCACTACATCAAGGACCAAAATCCAGCCATGCCCAGCAGAGCTGAGGCAATTGACTGCAGCCCCTTGTTCACATGAGGATAATCCTGGCATCAGCACAGCATCAGCTCTGGCTCAGGATGCTCCTGGCAGCACGTACAGGATGTCCACCTACCTGTCTCTTCTTCCACTGTCCTCTGCCTCCATCAGTGGGAGCATCTTGTTGATGGACCAAACCATTATACTGCTCAGGTCCATCTTCTCTCATTGGTTTTACAGAATCTGTGTCCCTGAACCCACTTATCCTCAAGTGAGGCTTCCTTGGCTGAGAAGAGACTCTGGACTTCACACCTGAGGTCTCCAGTCTCACCAGTTTGGCCAGGGAAGGAGGGATGTGCCAGCCAGACTGCCTGGCTGCAGTGGGACAGCTTGTCCCAGGGCAGCTTTTTGTTTGATTTAACCTTTTTTTTTCTGTGATTGAAACAAGTGAACAAAAAAACCTTAAAGAAATAGCATGGAAAATGCTCTTCATTGAGTCACACAACCAACACTTTGGCCATGGAGAAGGGAGGACTCCCTGCCCTCCATGCTTGGCCACAAATTCACCAGGAGCTGGGTGTGCAGACCCTTCCCTGACTAGAGAACTCCAAGGGTCTGAGCAGCTGCTTGTGCCCTGGAGCTTGTGAGAGGTGTGTAGGCACTAGCAGCACTCCTCATGTGTCCTCTTTGTGAGTTTGTGACACTTTAGGGACAGAAAAGAGGATTAATGTCTCACTCCATAGACAGAGGGTCCCTTCTACTGCCTGGTGCATCTGCCCCTATTGAATTAGTTTGAGTTAGGAAGGGCTGTGAAGTGAGACCAGGGCTGGTGGAGATGGTGGTTTTGGAGTCAGCCCTAGTGGGTTTAGCAGCAAAGGGCACAGACCTCCCAGTGCCCCATATACATGGCTGTCACTGGTCTCCTTCTCCCTTAGGGGCAGCTGGGCTGGTCTGTGCAGAGACCTTGCGCCAGGAGGGTTTCTCTGACCGGATCGTGATGTGCACCATGGACAGACACCTGCCCTATGACAGACCAAAGCTCAGCAAGGTTTGTATCACTCTGGGGATGCCAGATTCCTCCCCAGTTTTAAAATTTGCTCTAGGACCTTTCCCTGCTATTATTCATTGCAGTAGTGTGGTTCTACTTCCTTAGTCATCCTGTCTCTGTTTCCCTTGAATTTTCCTTCCTGTTTGTGACTGAAATATGAAACACAAAAGAGTTGTTCAAGCTCTGAATGAAGAGTACTCCAGCACAGAAAAAAGGACACTCTTCCCTGTGAGGTTGGAGAGGCCCTGGCACAGGGTGCACAGAGAAGCAGTGGTTGCCCCATCCCTGCAAGTGTCCAAGGCCAGGTTGGATGGGGCTTGGAGCAACCTGGTCCAGTGGAAGTTATCCCTGCAGATTGGAATGAGATGGGCTTTAAGGTCCCTTCCAACCCAAACCATTCCAGGATTCATATGATGATTCCTCACAGGTCTAGCTGTAGCTGTCTTAGTTAGCTTGTTTTTGGAAGGATCTTCTTAATGTGTTTCTGGATCAAAATCTTTAAGGCAATTAAATCGGCCATATGAAAAAATGGTGTTGTCTACCAGGTATTTTATTAGTCCATTTTTCTTGCTGCCCAGGGATGCTCTGTGCCATAATTATGATGCTTCTCAGTCGTCATGACAACTTGTTAACTTGATGGAAGTGCAAAGATCACTTTCGCTGGCACACATCCCATTTTGCATTCTAATTTGTAGACATAGGATGATCTTCTAATCAGATATTTTGCTGCTGATTCCTGAGCCTTCCTTTATGTCAGACAGCAGCTCAGGTTGGACAGGAGTATTTGACCTTGGAGCTTGGAGATAACATAAGGTGAACTGTGTGTTCATCCTTATGTCAGGAATGCTTATCCATGGGGACTGGTACTCTCCAATCACAGCATCTGACTCTGCTTCCAGCACCCAAAGAAGGGATTTTCAAAGAAAGGCAGACATGCACATGGCTTTTTGGGAGCATTCAGGCCATTTCTGTGCTCTTGCAAGTCTTGCCTGGAGTGAGGAGTAACTGCCTAAAACCTGCATCCCAGTATCAGAGAGGTTGTGCTGCGGAGCTCAGAGAATCTCAGAGTCCCTCTCCCAGCCAGGCAGCTCTTCCAAACACTTACCCCATGTGTGAGTCTCAGACTGGCTCTTCTTCTCTCTGTTGAATAGGAAGAACATTTCACATGCCAGAGATGTTGTACGTTGCTTGTTCAACTCTCCACTAAACACCTCTGGTTGTAGTTTCTTTTGGAAGGTGCACAAAGCCCATGGAAGAGAAGGCAGAATTTTTGGAAACAGTGCAGGAAAAAATGGAATTTTTCTTAATCCTGTTGTGAGTGGGACTAACCCTGTACAGAGCCATTGGAGAAGGAGTGTATAACTCTGTAAGCAGCAGAGTTCTTGCTCCCTGAAACTGCAACACTGCCCTTCCTCTGCCCTGTTGAATGCCTGTTATCAGTCTGTCCCCAGGTCCCGCTGGACTGTTCCTCTCTGTTCCCTTTGGACCATGACCTGCTCCCTGCTGTGTTGCCACGTCTCTGTTACTGTCCCCAGAGCACCATGCAGCAGCAAAAGCTGTGGTGGTTGTGCACTGCTCTGCTCTGCCCTCCCTGTGCACTGGCACAGTGGGGTCAGGCATTTATTTCTGTAAACGTGGAGTATTTAAAGAATTTGCAGTAAAACCTGTATGGCCCTGCCCCTGCCTTGAGTCCTGCAAAACAAGTCTCTCCTGAGCAGGGCATTGTCTGAAGTCAGAGCAAGGGAGTGCCCTGCAGGGCTCATCCTAGCCCCTGACCAAGTCACCTCCAGGGAGAAGGATCTTGCACATCCATCCCCGTGAGCCGATGAAAAGCCCTTGATTCCTGTATCCCACGTCCCTCCTGGGTCAGGCCTAAACATCATGCCTGTGTGGCATGAGTAGATGCTGCTGCTCAGCACTGTGTGATACATTGCAGGGCTTGACCATGGCATCTGTGCCTGTTCTGCTACACTGCAGGTAGGGAGGAATGTGCTGGAGGAGAGAGCAGCCTGCACATCCAACAAGTCACTTGATGTTCAGCTTGTCCTCAGCCTAAGTTTGAGCTTGTGTCCACAGAGTCAGGAGGGCAGATGAACTCAGGCCCAACCGTCTGTGTAAAGATGTACATCTCACCCAGTGACCAGGGAAGGCTGGGAAGAACAAGAACCTTTATCTTGCAGCTGAAGATGAGCAGATATGGACCCCACATCCTTGCTTCAGCATTTGAGGGAACTTGTGCAGCATAACTTGGGTGCTTTGTAAAATGTGTCCTTGTGTGTTAATGCTGCTCGTTCCTATTGCTCTTCTAGCTTCCATTTCTCCAGGTAACTGGTTGTTTTTCAAGTAATCATAGAATGGTTTTGGTAGGAAGGGACCTTAAAGCTTATCCAGTTCCACCACCTGCCATGGGCAGGGACACCTTCCACTATCCCAGCTGGCTCCAAGCCCCATGCAACCTGGCCTTGGACACTTCCAGGGATGGGGCAGCCACAGCTTCTCTGGGCAACCTGTGCCAGGGCCTCACCACCCTCATTGTGAAATGTGGCTTTTGCTCCTGTGAGGAGCTGCAGTTACAGTTGTGCTGCACAAGTGCTTTGCTGACACTCAGAAGCACTTTTTGTGGTCCTGCCTCAGCTACTCAGTACCAGCCCCACGCCAAGCTGACACAGAAGGAAGCAGAGCCCAGATCAGCCTCTTGTGATGACTTTTACTTGAACAGTCTTTGATTCCAGCCCTGTAGAGCCACTCCCTTAACCTGTGCCACAAGTGCTGACTTGTGTTGGTAACAGCCATTTCTCCATTCACGGGTTCAACCCACAGCAGTTGACAGAAAATGGCTTTTTTTGCAGTCGATGGATTCCCACCCTGAGCAGATCGCCCTGCGCCCTAAGGAGTTCTTCCGCACCAATGACATTGAAGTCCTGACTGAAATGCAGGTAAGGAGAGTCCTCGGTGTGCCTGCAGGCTGTCCTGGGAAAGCTCTGGTACACAAACGCTCTATTTAGGGAATGGGACAGATGTCTCTGTTCTTGGCCCGCTGGATGCCACTGTATAAATGCTGGGTCTCCCTCAGCTGCCTGTTTCATGCCCCGGAGTGCAGGGTGCCTGTGGTTGTTCAAAAGGCTGGTGCAATGCTCCTATGGCAGGAAGGGCACCCTGGGCGTGACCATGATGTGGCCATGGGTGGTGGCCATCATTTCTTACCTGCCATTTGCCAACATCCTCATGCGGACCTGGGGGGCCAGTTGCCCTCTGGTTAGGATAAGCAGCCTTGAAACAGTGCAGATAATGATGGCTTGAGCATTTCTCCCCATTATTTTATTTATACTGGGAGACGTTCAAGGATTTGTGAATAGGCAACTAGGAATATTTAAGGTCTGGGTTGGCCAAGATGTGCACGAGGGGTCTAAAACTAACAGACTGAACTAAAACTAACTAACCAACTAAAACTGACATGGAGGACTAAAACCTGACAGATGAGTTGATTGGGCTGGGACCTCAGTGAATATCCGAGATTTCATCCCTTAACATTATATAGGAATGATTTCAGGTTGCAGCTGTGGATATCAAGAGCAAGATAGCTGTGTTCAAGGATGGGTTTAAGATGGAATACAACAAGCTGCTGATAGCCACTGGAAACACGTAAGCTATGGACAAACATCTTAAAGATCAAGAGAAACTGTTTTTCCCGAGGACGTGAGGAGCTTGTGCCTGAGGATAAGGGATGAAATATGGCAGGTGAATTCGGACACTGAATTTGTTTGCAAGAGTGTGGAAAACTCAAGGAACACCAAAGATATTGGATATGTCTATGTATCTATATCTATATATCTGTATCTATACATCTATATATAATCACCTATCTATTTCACATATATCTACGTCATTTATTATAGAATCACAGAATCACGGGATGGTTTGGGTTGAAAGGGATCTTAAAGCTCATCTGGTCCCAACCTCCTGCCATGATCAGGAACACCTTCTGCTAGTCCAGGTTGCTCCAAGCCCTGTCTCACCTTACCTTGGACAGTTCCAGAGATGAGCCAGGACCTTGAACATATTTTTTTTAACAAAAGCTCCGAAGTGGAAGTATCCTAATTATTTTCCACATCATTTTTCCACGAGGTAATTTTTGGCCACATTGCTCTTCTTTTCACTTCTAGATAACACTCGACCCTGACAACCAGGTAATTCATTCCTCTGAATTTCCATCTTTCTTTTCCTGCCAACCTTTAAGATCTTTCTCAGCAATTAAAGCTTCACACTTTGCTGTTGTAGCCTTAATTAGGTGTTGCTGTTGCCCCAGTCTAAGGGACCCTTTTGGAGCTTCCCAGGATGGGAGTTTTCAGGACTGAACCTGATCCAGGCATATGGAAAGGCAGTATTGATGTGTTGGGATACCAAGCATCACCCTGGACTGGCATTGTCACTTGTGCCCTGGAAGTAGGGGGTCAGTTTGTTTTCAATCAGAGGTTTATCAAAATTGGCAATTTAAGCTGAAAATGATGCATCCTGGCTCTCCTTCCCTGTGGTCCTTACACCAAACCATAAAATGAAGTAGAAGAAAGGCAACCCCTGCATAATTTATCATCTAGGGAAGGGATGTTGCAGAACAGCCAGAGTAGGGACTCATGTTGGAAACCAAAGTGTCACCAGTCACAGCCAGTGCCACCAGGTGTGAATGGCTGGTACTGGGGTCAGCAGCACCACAGCCAAAATGCCGTCTGCACCAGCCACCCAATTAGGTTCAAAAGAGAACTAAGCCTTTGGCAATAATTTAAAATCCTCATGCACAAGCTCCAGGTACACTGGGTAAATGTTTTTTAAGGTACCTAAACTATTTAGGATCATCTGTCCCATTTCTGGACGTGAGTCTGGAATGCAGGGGCTGGATATTTGAAAATAGATAGGCTCCAGTGAGTGTCTGGGGAGGGCACGATTAAGCTGCTACAGCATCAGCAGTGTGCCCGCAGGAATGGAGAGTGGAGCCTGCATCTGCAGAGCCTTATCAAACTTTCAGTATCTGGCTCCAAAGCACTGCTGGAGGACAGTGACTTTTCTGTGTCCCATTAAGCTTCTGAAAATTTTACGACACACCAGCAGTTGAGTACAGGCTTGTAAAGCAGTGCCTTGTGTCCTGCATTGGCTGCACTGCCCCAGGAAGGAGCTCCTCTAGCCCTACACCAGTCCACAATGGGGTCCTGGGTGGCTGCTCAGCATCCCCTGCTCCACCACAGTCCACCAGCATTTGGGGTTTTCCATGTTATGTCTCTAGCCCAGAGAAAGGTGAAAAAAGGAGAGTTATGGGATGCTGGTGGAGCCCTGGAAGGGGAGTCTGCAATCCCGACTGGGGACTGCAGTCACATGGGGTCAAGGAAAGCAGCTGTATCACCCTCAGTGTTTTTCAGGCCCAAAGCTCTCAGCTGCAAAGGCAAGGAGATGGAAAATGTTTTCAACATCCGGACGCCTGAAGATGCCAACCGTGTGGTGAAGATGGCCACGAGCAAGAACGTGGTGATTGTGGGAGCATCCTTCCTGGGTCAGCACTCCATGTCCCAGCTCTCCACCTCTTCCCGCAGACTAGTTTTTCTTCTTTTATAAAAGATAAACCTGTTTTAATGGTTCAATCAATATGGCATACATAAAAGAATGTGGTATGGAAGACCAATGGCAAACTGCAAGTCATCAAAAACAGTCCTTTACAAAAAAACCCCACAGATAGAAAATGTCTTGGTGGAGGTTCCCATGCAATTCCCAGCACCAAAATTCTGCCATTCTGATGAGAGAAAACAGCTACTCCCAAGAGCTGTTTTCAGATTGCAGCTGAGACAGTCCCAGCCATAGGAGGAAGGTTTCCCTTGGCTGAGGTCCATCGTTCCATGTGCTACAGCTTCCCAGGACACTTTGGGGCTTTATCATGGCCAGTTTCTCCCTTTGGTCTTTAAAACCTACATCTAGGAACACCTGAATTGGCATGGCCCCTTGTTTGACCAGGCCTAGCAGCTCCCCAGTTCTCCCAGTAGCACAGCTCCAGCCTCCCCAGTTGGAGTGGGAGAGGCTGCTCCTTGGCTGCAGCCAGGGACATGAGCGGTGCCAGAGGGTTCATGCGGCCGCTCAGACCTGCTTCTCTTCCCTAGGGATGGAGGTGGCCGCCTACCTTGCTGAGAGGGCTCACTCGGTGTCTGTGGTGGAGCTGGAGGAAGTCCCCTTCAGGAAGTTCTTTGGGGAGAGGGTTGGCCGTGCTGTCATTAAGGTGACCTTGCTTTCCCGTCACGGGGGGTGTTTGGTAACAGTGGGTTCTGCTTGTTTCACTTATTGCACTAATTAATTTACTTGATGTTTATTGACAAAGCTGTAATGGCAGTCAGTGAGAGTGGGGTGTGTCTTCCCTGTTGTGGTCCATGTGCTGCTGAGCACCTTCTCTGGACCCGTGTTGGGGATGTGGGGATGCCAACACCCTTTGCAGCACAGGTGGAGGCGAGACTGGGGGGTGGGCAAGGCAGTGCTGGGGCACAGGCACACCAGGACCAGGGGTGGCTTGGTGGTCCTGAAGTCCCTGCTCTGTTCCTTGTCCCCCCTCCAGATGTTTGAGAGCAACAGGGTGAAGTTCTACATGCAGACAGAGGTGTCGGAGCTGCGGGAGCAGGAGGGGAAGGTAGGGTGTGGCCAGGGGCTCCTTGGGGCACTGTCATGCCGTCCCCCAGGGCTGCCATTCCCTTCCCCATGGAGTTTTGCTCTCCCCTCTTTCTTATCCCCTGAAATTAATATTCCTGGATTTAGCCCCCAGGAGCAAATGTGCACTAGAGTGGGGTATGGGGTGGCTTCATTGCTCCCACTGACCTCCTGCTGTGTTTCTAAGGAATTATGGTCAACTTGCATGTCACAAATAAGGCAAGCTGCCAGCTTGGCTTCCTGCATCTACGGAGGGGTTTTGTCCCTAAAATAACTGTGATGTGCCCCCTGCCCCCTGTGTCTCCTGCAGCTGAAGGAGGTTGTGCTGAAGAGCGGGAAGGTCCTGCGTGCTGATGTCTGTGTCGTGGGAGTTGGTAAGGGATATGTGGGTGCAGAGCTGGGGACTGGGGGACTCTGCTTGGCAAAGGAGAAGCTGGAGGGGATATGGCAGCAGGGGGTTCCCAGGGCTGGGTGCTAAAGGTGACATGCCAGCCCTGCTTGGCTGCACATGAGTCTGCATAACAAAAAAAGGCCTTTCTAGAGCCCCCACCCCAAAATGCAACTGAAAATATATTTGGGAAATAGTAATGGGTATGGTTTTTCCAGAACAAAACCCCTTCAAAACACTTTCATCCTCTCAAGTTGTTTATTACAGCTTCCCCAAACTGAATTTTTTTTTTAATTGCTGCTGCCAGCAATAAAAAATGTACCCCATATTATAAAATAAAAGAAATTACTGCATAGAAGAGGATATTTTTCTCTTTTACACTTGGGGGGGAAAAATCCCTTTCCTTTCCTCTCTGTAACTTTTTGAAATGCTGTGGACTGGAAGAATCACCGAATTAATTTAATTCTGTTTTTGTTGTTTTATTGACTACTCTGATCTGTGAAAAGGCTGGGGGTAAAAAAAAAGATGAGAAAAGGAGAATGAAGATGAAGGAAAAGTATAGACTGAGGGGAGTCCAAGATGCCCTGGCTGGAAACTCTAAGGTTCCCTTTTAAAGATAATTTTTTTTCAATTATCTCTAAAGGAAAATTAAATTGAAAATTGTCTCCAAACACTAGAAAAGAATGGTTGTCAGGCTACATTGATGGCTTAGGGAAGGACCGGGATCCTGAGGGGCAGAGGCTGATGCAGTGAGGGCTCTGTAGGGTACCTGGTCCCACTCCCCACTCCCAAAGCAGCTGCTGTCCTTCCCTGGAGGCAGCCCCACTGTCCTGGCAGGAGGGAATCTGCTGGCCTCAGGCTCAGCCCCCAGGGCTGTGGGACACCTGGGTACTGCAGAAGCCTCTGCCATCCCCCCCAGGTGCAGTCCCAGCAACGGGCTTCCTCAAGCAGAGTGGCATCAACATCGACTCCAAGGGCTTCATTGTGGTCAACAAGGTGAGCCCAGGGGCAGCCCCTGTGGGTGGGAGAGCAAGAGGAGCTGGGTCAGCTCTCCTCATGGATGAGCTTCCCTGGGCTCCAAACTGCTGCCACAGGGGCTTTTCATGGCTTTTTATCTGCCAAGATTGGCAGAATTGGAATTCTGGGATTCTTGGGGTTGGCCTGTGCAGGGCCAGGAATTGGACTTGATGATGCTTGAGGGTCCCTTCCATCCCAGGATATTCTATGAGATGCTGAGATTCTGGGAGCATCACCAGGAGTGCCTGGGACCCCCTTGCAAGTGGGGGGTTTGCCAACCCCAGCCCTGGATGCTCTGGCTTGAGTCTGGCTCTGAGCTGTCCTGGAGTGGTGAGAGGGAAGTCCTGGATATTTTGAGGGGAAAAAAATTGAGAAAGATCCATCTTTTCAAGGATCCTAAAGGATCTCATCCTTTCTCCCCACCTCCACCGACTGTGATGGGAGCAGTATTGGTGCTGATGGGTATTGGTGCCATGGGCAAAGGAGTGTGTTGCGGGGCTAGGGCTCAGTGCCACCCATCCTGTGCTTATTGCTCACCCATGTGATAAGCTGGGCTCTATCTGCAAACACCAACAAACCCCAGACTCCTGAGGGGGGCTCCAGGACACCAGTCCATGTTTCTTCTTACTGGATTACCCACTGGCAGAGGGATGCTGTAGGTCCCTGCCTGTGTGTCCTCCTTTGAAAGCGAAGAAGGCTGAATGAACTCCCACCTGGGGGTCTCACAGTTGAGCAGAGGTTGTCCATGTCCCTAGGGACCATGGCAGCTCTGGACCAGTTCCCTGTTTCTCTTCATACAGGGTGCAAACCCCACTAATGCCCACCTCTGTTCCCCGCTGCAGATGATGCAGACCAACATCCCTGGGGTCTTTGCTGCTGGAGATGCTGTCACATTTCCGCTGGCCTTGAGGAATAACAAGAAGGTCAATGTCCCCCACTGGCAGATGGCCCACATGCATGGTAGGTACTTTGCAGAAAAGAGCCTTTTCCAGATTCTCAGGAAATTTCCAAACCCTCTAGGGACAGAATGAGACAATTGATAACAGGGAGATTGGGTGGTTGTACTGAACATTTTGAAGTGTGGATATTGTATCCTGCTTTCATCCTTCAGCATTCTTGCCAAGCTTTGCCTAAGGATGCCTCATCACCAGCACAGGGTTGCCCAGGGACAGGCTTTCCCATATTCCCTCTGCTCCCTGGCATCGCTGCAGGAGCCTACTCTTCTCCTTGCCCTGGGACACTTAGGAGCTCACATTCTAATGCCAGCCCAGGCTCAGGTTCCCAGCTAGGCTACCCATGCTGCTGGGCTGGCCCAGGAATGTGCTGCAGAGTGCCAACCTTTCTTCCTTCAGGTCAGCCTGGAACCCCTGGTGTGATTGGCTGCCCTTAAGGCAACAGTCCCATGAGGAGGTTTCCCTCTGGGTGGGTGCCCTGGGTTAGAGGTTTTGGAACCACGGCTCCAAAGTCAGCCTTTGGACACATTCCCCTAGTCCAGACATGCTTCTGCAGCAGGGTCTGTAGCCCACTAGTCTCCGTGCCCTCCCAGGGTTTGTCCATCCCATTCCTGTCTGGGTGGGAGCTCAGTGTGCTCTCAGCCCTGTCACTGTAGCAGAAGCTGGGGGGAAAGAGTCTCAAGGGCACATGGCTCATGCCAGTGGAGGTGATGAGTAGGAGCTGCACCATAGGAAGGAGATTGAGCCCAACCCCCTGTGCTTCCTGCTTGGTCTTTGTCGCTGTGTGGGTTTTTTTCAGCAGCAGTTCCTGGTTTCCCTGTGCTCCGTGCCTGCCGATGCTGATGCTGTGCTGTGACCTGAGGGCAGACCACGGAGCTTGCCGTGGCATGGAAATGCCCCCATGCCTGTGCCGCTCTCTTGCAGGCCGCATTGCCGCGCTGAACATGCTGGCCCACGGCACAGAGATCAGCACTGTCCCCTACCTGTGGACTGCTATGTTTGGGAAGAGCATCCGATATGCGGGTAAGGGGCTCCTGGGGCTGCTGAGAGTTTGTACTGGTGGAGGTGTCCTGGAATGGAGGAGCCATGACCACTTCCCTTGCTGTGAACCCTCCATGCCAGCCTCTGCCGCGGGTCTGCTTCCCTGCCTGGCTTCCGAGGGGTTCAGTGTCCCCTGCAAAACCTGTCTGCCATGAAGTGCACTTCTGTAAACATGATGGGGGAGTGACTTAGATTCTTCCCTTTGAGGGTGCGAAGGCCCTGGCACAGGTTTCCCAGGGAAGCCGTGGCTGCCCCATTCCTGGAATTGTCCAAGGCCAGGTTGGACAGGGCTTGGAGCACCCTGGGATAGTGGAAGGTGTCTCTGCTCATGGCAGGGGGTGAAATGAAATGATCTTTAAGGCTCCTTCCAACCCAAACCATTCTGTGACTCCGTGATTTTTGGTACCTGCATCTTCTGGTGCTGGTCTCTTGGTCACTGCAGGATTTCTTCATGTAGCTCTGGAGTGACTTAGAGCTGAATCCAGAGGAATTGTTGCTGAGTCCACTTCTTTGCTTTCCAGGCCATGGGGAAGGATTCGATGATGTTGTCATTCAGGGAGATTTAGATGAACTGAAGTTTGTGGCATTTTATACCAAGTAAGTGTTTCTCTTGTCCATGTTGCTACACAGGCATTCATCTGAGGTTGCTCTGCTAGGCTGGAAAATAGTTCTGCCAGAGCTTCTGTCAGTTGGTTTTGTTTATCTCTGAGCTTGCAGGGCACTTATAAAAGGCCCTGGAAATATGATGTGCTGATCATAGAACAAGTTAACCTAGTCTTTGGACACAGTGTTTCTGCCAGATGTAAGCCCTTTGTCTGTTCACATAATCTCTGGGAGCCGATGATGGCTTCTACTGGCAATTCCTATCAAATATTTCCTTCCCATCTCATTACCATGTTAATGGTTCATCACCAGGCCTGGACAGGGTGCTCAGGCATCACTGCTTCTGTTTCTGGTTTGACAAACTGAGCTCAAAAAACTCTTCTGTCTATAACAAGTTGTGAAGGTTTGCAGGAGCTCAGGAGCTTTGTTACACCTGTAGTGAAGCCCAGTTCTCCCCTGGGCTGGGAGCCTACCTGGGAATGCATTCCTGAGATGTAGTGGCAGCTGGGATATGTTGCCTCAGCTGTTCTGGAGCCATGCCGGCTGTTTAGGCTGGAAAGACAGTGAACTAGGAATTTATCAAAAATATTTGCTGCTGTTTATTCTTCTGTTGCTTTGTCCATCCCAATCTGAAACCAGTGGCCACAGAACCTCCTCATGCCTGGAGCCAGCTTTCTGATATTAAGGATGGGAAAGGGAAACCAGGGAAGCAAAGGGCTGCCTTGCTCAGCCATCAAACCACTCAGCAGCAGCATCCAGCCAGGGATCAGGAGGGAGCTCTGGACAGGAGCCAGCTCTGGCTCTGCAGAGATCATTTGACTGCCCCTCTGTTCCCTCCTCAGTGTCCCCCATGCCTGAGGCTGGCCCACTTGCCCACATTGCTCCAGAATGGAGCCAGGCAGTTGGATGTGTCCATCGGGCTTGGAGAGGCAAGGGGCTCAGTGTATCACCCCAGGGGTCCCTGATGCTCCCCCTCCTCCTCCTGGTGCCTGCACACCTCGGGTAAACACCTGCTGCAAGGATGGGGCTCCAGCTGGCGCCTGGGGCCCTTGGCACGTTGGACACGGCTTGGAATGTGCTGGAACCTTGGCCAAAATTGCCTAAAGGGGTGGGTTTGTGCCAAGGCACCACCTGTGCTGGGGAGAGCTGCAGTGGGGATGTTCCACTTCTGCAGCCTTTCCATACCAGAGCATTTATCTCTTTATCCCAACCCTAATTAGAAAGGAAAGGTCAGGTTGCTTTAATTAAACATCTGAGGAGGCCGCTCAAAGGGAACGCCCTGAGCAAGGTGCATAACCCTTGCTCTGTGCCATGGCCTGCGCTCCACGCGCTGTGGTGGCTGCAGGGGACAGAGGCTGCCGGGGGAGCTGGGCTCGGGAGTCCCTGCTGAGCACTGTGTTGTTCTGCCCCTCAGGAGGGGCTCCCGGAGGTGGCCTGTGGGTACCAGGATGCCATTCCATGCTCAGAGTCAGAGGTACTGGGGAGCACTGGCTGGTGGGGGTAGGCCAGTGTGTCCCCTGCTCCTTTGCTCAGCTGCAACCAAGCCCCAGTCTGTGAGAGGCCACTGGAGCAATTCTTTCTCTTTCTTGTTTGGTGATGGTTCTTCTGGTTGGTGCTAATGCTTTTGGGCTGAGGACAGTCCCAAGCTGACCATTTCCTTCTGCCTCTTTGTGCTGTGCCCACCCCATGGTTTGGAATCTTCTCCTGGTCCTCCTTGGTTGTTGATGGAACCACTGGTGGTTCCCACTCCCTCAGCATTGGCCTTCACAATAAGGCTCTTTTTGCCCCAGAGTTTGAAGAGGAAAGCTGTTCACCTTTCCCCGATCAGAGCTGCTTAGAGGTCCGTAAAAGTCCCTGTGCTGTGAGGTGTTAGGGGACAGTGCTCTGCAGATGTCCCCATGGGACACTGCCTTCACTGCCATCTCAACCAGAACAGACTGATGTCATCCCACCCCTAAGACCTTGGAGACTAGGGAATTGCTGTGACTGTCATCTTCACATTCCCCACTGCTGTTACATTGAACCCTGCAAAGGAAGGGAAGAACATGTGGTCACATCCACTGTGCTCCCCCTTCCCTCAGCCTTCACGCCAAGAGTTCTGATTGCTCCACATCCCAGGTTCAGGAAGGGAATTCTTGTTGCCTTTGGAGACCTTTAGAAAAAGAGGGATTCCTCCTGGCTTCCCTATCTGTCTGACAAAGTGTTCAAAAGCCACCACTGATGTGGGATGCTCCAGCTCACCAGCACCCTATGAGTTACTTTGCAAAAGGAGCAGCTACCCTGTGTTCTGCTGACAGAAATGTTTGGGCTGCATCCGTCTTCCTGACTGGTCACGTTGGGCACTGTCTGGGCTTGAGGCTGAGTCAGTGGGCAGCTGGTGGGAGTGCATCTTCTGGTTTCCTTGCATACCTTGGTTGTTGATTGCCTTGGAACAGCACATCTCCCCCTGCAACCACTTTGTGTTTCCCAGCTGGGAGCTGGCTCTGCTCAGGAAACTTTTTCTCCTTTATTTGCCATGAGCTTATTTAGGAAGGGAAGCCTTTTGAAACAGGCAGTCTGTGATGGAACTGCCCCATGGCTTTGTGGGCAGCTATGAGAGTTGGCTTTAACTCCCATGGCTGCACAGGGATGAAGTGTCCTCTGAAACATGGCTTTTGCTCTCCTCCTTCTGGGAATTAGGCACACATCCCCCCACCCCAGCTGCTCTTTGCTCTGTTGATCACAGAGCTCTTTGGCAGTGGATTTAAGAGCAGATCTTGGTTTGGTGGGTGCTTCTACTCCTCGGTTTACTCAACAATATCACCAGAGTTTAATATCTTACCCACACACCTCCCCCTATCTCACTCTGTTCTTTCAGTTATCTCTTCATAAGCCTTCAGGCTTTGAAAGTTTATGCTTGGATCAACCTCAGCAGACCTCAAATGAGAAGAGCCCTTCTTGTTTGCCTGCGACCTTTAGCCAAAGCTCATCCAGCGTTTTTACATTGTCTTCCTTCCACTTCATTTGTTTCCCACTCAGTCTCTGAGGCTGCATTGGGATCCTGGTAGGGGAATAGTCAGCTAGACATCCTGTATACATGGGGCCTTCACTGCTGGGACCGTGGGACCCTGGGGTGGGACAACCCAGTGCCTGTGGAGCAGCTCAGAGCAGGGCACTCTGCCCATTTGAAGGTGGGGATCAGGCATCCCGACTTGAGTGTTCCACAGGGAAATCCCAACTACCTTCCTCTCTGCTCCCTCAGCACAGGGCAGCAGCACAGGGATCAAAGCAGCCACTGGGCATCATTCCTGGTGTCCAGGTCTTTATCCACTGTCAGATCTACCTTTGGTGGTGTTTTCCCCTGGATGCCAGGATGCCAGAGCTGTCTCCATCCTCCAAGAACCCTGATGCTCACCATGCCAGCACATGAACATTGGTGGGACCAGTGGGGCCAGCCTGCCGTGCCAGATCTGAGCCCTCTCCTGACCCTTGTTCCAGCCACTAGCACAATCCCTGTGGTGCTCATGCCTTGGGATCGGGCCTGGCTCTGGAGCGGGTGTTTCTCTTTGTTTTCTGCGTCTCTCCAGCATGTTGGGTTTTTGAGTGGTGGAGTCATGGCCATCTGGGCTGCCCTAACTGCTCTGCTCTGCCCGACCCTAGGAGCGATGAGGTGGTGGCTGTGGCCAGCATGAACTACGACCCAATCGTCTCCAAGGTGGCTGAGGTCTTGGCTGCTGGCAGGACCATCCGGAAGCGCGATGTGGAGTAAGTAGACAGGCAGTGGGAGCTGGCAGTGCTGGGGCAGCAGCTAAGCACAGCTGTGGGCTCAACACCCAGAGGCAGCTCTTTCCCACTGCACCTTCTCCATATCCTTCTTGCATCTCCCTTCCTGTTCTGCTCGGTCCATCCCCCCAGTGCTGCCACACAGCTGCCTCCAGGTCTGGCATCCCACACAGATGGAGTTTATGTTAAAGCCCAGGACCCAAATCCGTGCACAGACTGGATGAGATGGGGGTACTCACAGCCTCTGGGCACTGGCACATCACTGAGGAAGTAATGCTTGGTGCTGGGATGCCCCTGGGCATCCAGTCTATCAAGGGGACCTGCAGACTGGGACTGTGCGTGCAGCCTGTGCACACCTCGCTGTGCACAACCCAGCCCAGAGAGCTGGTGGTGCCAGGATGCCAGCCTGTGGTGTCCCAGGCTTAGGTTCCTTGGAGTGGAGCTCATAGGCAAAGGGCATTTTTTTCCCTTCACTTTCTTTTTAAGACCTTGCAGGGGAAAGAGCAAAGCTTTGTGCTGAGGGTGGGTGCTGGAAGGCAAATGCCAAGGAGGTGATAACAGCTGGGAAGGATCCTTTAGAGTGGGAATCAGAGCTGCTGAGGGAATGTGGGTCCCTGTCCCAGGGGTGTTTCCACATCTGGAGTAAAAGCAGATCTTTTGAAAAGCTCAGGGAGAGAAGCACTCCCAACCCCCAGGCAGCTCTGAGCCTGCTCAGACTCCCTGGGATTGGGAGCACGTCATGGGCCTACCCAGATGAGACAGGGTTCATGGAACCATAGGATGGTTTGGGTTGGAAAGGACCTTAAAGCTTATCTCATTCCACCCCTCGCCATGGGCAGGGACACCTTCCACTATCCCAGGGTGCTCCAAGCCCCGTCCAACTTGGTCTTGGACACTTCCAGGGATGGGGCAGCCACAGCTTCTCTGGGAAACCTGTGCCAGAGCCTCACCACCCTCACAGGGAGGAATTTCTAGTGCCATCATCCCCAGTACTTTGGGAGATAGTTGCTGGTGTCCCACATGGTGGCTGGGAGGGAGGCAGTATCTCATGGGCACCCCAGTGGAGAGGAGGAGCTGCTGGCCCTGTGGTGGGGCTTGAGGGCTGGAGGAAGCCAGATTAAACCTGAGTGTCTTTTCTCTCTCTGTCTCCTGCTGCTTTCACGACTTTAGGCTGTTTGTCCGTCACGGCAAGTACGTCCAGTTTGGGGCCCTGGGTGTGCTGGGTATGAGGGCCTGGCAGGAGGGACGGCCAGCGCCCTGACTGGGCCATGGCCCTAATTCCCACGTGGGGACACTGGTTACATGGTGGGCGTCCTTGTTTTGCGTCACCCTCTCATGGGGGGCGGTGAGGATGTGCTGGGTGGTAGGACTGGGCTGCCAGGAGCCACCTCAGGCATAGATCCACTGGGAATGGGCAGCTGCCTGTTGGCTGGGACCCTGCCTGGCTGGAGGTTTGGTGGCTTTCCATGGATTTTCAGATGAAGGGCAGAATGGCTGGTTTTAAGTAAAAAAAACCAAAAAAGTTTGAGCTCAGTTTTACCTGGAATTGGGAATCTGCAGGTGACTTTTTGTACAGTTTAGTGACACATGAGTGAGGGCAGAGGAAGGAGCAGTGCAGCAGGATGCTGGGATGAGCACCGAGGACTGGACTAGCACTGAGGCACACCAAGAGCATTTGCTTGCACACACTGAGAAACCCCTCACAGTGCTGTGGTTTTTCTCTCTTTTAGAACTGGAGACATGTCCTGGCTAACAGGGAAAGGCTCCTAATGCTGCTGGTGACTGAGCCCTTCTGATGCTGCACTCGCCATGGGGAGATGGGACGGCAGCTCCAAGCCAGCGGGAACCCCATGGCTCAGCCATTTCCCTTTGAGACCTGGATGAACCCATGCCTGGCACTGTGCACTGACCTTCCCAGGAGGACCTCCCACAGCTCCTCTGCCCCTGTGCCTGCTGGGCTGGGGCTCTGCTGTTGCAATTCCTGTGGGATGCTGGAAAAACAGCCCCCAGAGAGCATGGGATTTGGCACTGGCAGTGGGCATGGGTGCCGTGAGGCTCTGGATGCTGCCATTGGGTTGAGGGTCCCCAGGCGGGTCTGCCCCACGCACAGCCCTCACCCGTGTAAGCAGCACGAGAGCCTTTGTCTGCTCCTGTGCTTTCATGCATGATGTTCCTTCCCAAATTCTCTTTGCTCCCAGCAGAGCTCCAGTGCATCCCTGTGGAGCCTGACAACTGCTCCCTCCCTGCATGGCTGCAGCGTTTTTGCCACAGCTCTCCCTGTGCCCACCCACCCCAGGGGACATCTGGGTGGGCCAGGAGATGGGGTCACACTGGGTGGTCTCTGTGCAGCTTGTGCTCATGTTGTCCAGGCTGGTCCTGTGCAGCCTCCCCAGCAGAGGCAGGTCTCTGCCCATGCTGAGGGCTCTAGAGCTCTTCAGTCCCCATCCCAGCACCTCCAGCATCTCCTGTCCTGCATCAGCCTAGAGGCTGGAGCACCATTCCCTGTCTCAGTTCGGGCTGGGGCACTGGCAGCTCTTGGTCCATCCCCAGGGTGCAGAGTGGGGGTCCCTGAAGAGGCTCAGCTGCAGCCCTGGACTGGGTGGCTGCTCTTCCAGCCAGCCTTGGGATGTCTCTCCTTAATGATATCTAAGGATTAGTGCTGCTGCTGAGGCATTACTCGGGAAAAGTAGCTGGAGGAGCATTTCTGGCTGTCCAGCCTCTGTCACTTGTCCGGCCTAGTGACAAGGCTGCATTTCTTATCTGTGTCCACCATGCCAGTGCTCTGCTGTCCTATTTCCTGCCCCATGCTGAAGAATAGCCGTGTCTCCAGCTCGGGGGTGGATCTGGCTGGTCACAGCCCTGTGTCCATCAGCCCAGCAGGGTGGGGGGCAAGGATTCCCCTTGGAGAGACTCCAGCGCTCTATTCTGGGGACAACTCCTTCCCCAGCAGTGTTTCACCCTGAGTGCAAAACAAGGGGATTTATATTTTTAATTTGATTCACCCCCTATGAATTAAAGCAATACTATTCTTGGGATCTGGGTCATTTCTGATTCCTTCCAAGGCCTTGGGTCAGCTCTGCAGGTTGGTCAGGTACCTCTTGGTTCAAGTACCTCTTCTCTGGAGACTTCCCACCTGTGTCCAGCTCACTTGTACTGATTTCCAGACTTGCAGATCTTGGCTGGGTAGAAATGTCACCAGTGTCTATCTCTGGTTGTTCTCTCCTGGTTTCACTGCAAGGCTTTTCCCAGGTGGAATGGCCAGGAGGGATGGTAGGCAGGATGTGCACACTCCAGCACACAGCAATGAATAGGGACCATTGTGTATCTGCTGGATCCACAAAGGGATGGGAACTTGAAAGTTTCATCTCAGGTCCTGAAAAGCAAATGTCAGTGTTCCTGTCTCCAGTGCAGTGTGGGTGAGAGCCCTTCTGAGGGAGGAGTGGCCAGGGCTGCTCAGCTCCCAGTGTCCCTGGGCAGGGCTCTTCCAGAGTGGCCAGGGGCATTGCACAGGTGGAGGCAGCTTCCCAGGTGCTGCCCCAGCTCTGCCCACCACCCGGGACGTCTGGCTTTGCATCCCATGTCCTGCTGGTGGGATAGTTGGACTTGGCTGGGGTGTCAGGTGACTCCGAGGCACCACAGGGTAGCATTCCCTGGAGCTCTGTGTTTTCCCCAAGCTCTCTGGCTTATTTTCCAAGTTGGGTGAGACTGGCAGCTCACCCAGCAGAGTTTGGCTGCACTGGGGACACACTGGTGGGGTCCTTCATTTTTCAGGAAGATGCATTTTGACCTCCTTTGCCTCTGATGGGGCCTCATCCAGTACTGGGCATGGACTGCACAAAATAGGCATCACTCCCATGTTCACGGGGCTGAAGACCATTCAGCAGTTGAGGAATGGCCTTCTGCCCCACCAGCTTATGGCTGCAGGGTAAGAAAAAAGTCTTATTCCCCCCTTTTTACAGAGGAGCTGTTTCAGTCAGGTCTGGGAATATCACTTGTGGCATGAGAAACCCCAATCCCTGTAGCTTTCCTTGGGACATGTGCCAGGTCACGGGCAGGGCTGCTGGCACAGAGGGACATTGCTCCTCCACATGGGTGTGGGATGATGTGGAACCTGGGACTCCTCCTCCAGTGCCTTGGCAAATCCTTCCCAGTGGAGAGCCTGTCCTGGAGCTGGGCAACACTGGTTTGTCTTCTCTGCCACCTCTCCAGGCACATCTTGCAACCTCTCATGCCAGGAGAGAAAGTTTCCATCTCTTAAGAAACTGCCTGTTCCCATGAGGAATGAGAGCCCAGCTGGGGCACATGCAGCCTGTGAGTGGTCCCCAGCTGCACTGCCCCATCTCAGTTACCTTCACCAGACTGCCCAGGTATCTTCTCGGTTGCTCACCTTGCCTGCCCATGCAGACATGATGCCCCCAGACCCTGAGCTCTCCACCAGCTCCTGCTCTTCAGATACTGGGCTGTGCTTGTCACCCTGCCCATGTCTCATCCTGTGTGCTGGCAGGACCTGGGGGACACATGTTGGGCACAACACATCTGGGGCTTTGCCTCTACTCCACTCAGGTGAGACCCCACCTGGAGCACTGCATCCAGTTCTGGGGCCTCAGCACAGGGAGGACGTGGAGCTGCTGGACAGAGTCCAGAGGAGGCCACGGAGATGCTCCCAGGGCTGGAGCCCCTCTGCTCTGGAGCCAGGCTGGGAGAGCTGGGGGTGTTCACCTGGAGAGGAGAAGGCTCCAGGGAGACCTCAGAGCTCCTTCCAGTGCCTAAAGGGGCTCCAGGAGAGCTGGAGAGGGACTGGGGACAAGGGATGGAGGGACAGGACACAGGGAATGGCTTCCCACTGCCAGAGGGCAGGGATAGATGGGATATTGGGAAGGAATTGTTCCCTGTGAGGGTGGTGAGGCACAGGCACAGGGTGCCCAGAGCAGCTGTGGCTGCCCCTGGATCCCTGGAAGTGGCCAAGGCCAGGCTGGACAGGGCTTGGAGCACCCTGGGATAGTGGAAGGTGTCCCTGCCCATGGCAGGGGGTGGAACGAGGTTCCCTCCAGCCCAAACCATTCCATGATTCTGTGATCCTACAACTTCAGCCAGTCAGGTATTGCTCTAACCACGTTTTCAGCCCAGATGCTTTGGTTTTGGCAGCATATGGCAGTGAGCTCTGCAATTTCATTTTAGTTTTATAAAGAAAAGAATCCTCTTTTTCTTTGATTTCTTGTGTTCCTTGACAGTGCCTGGCTCTCAAGGAACTCATTTATAGCACTTGCTCCTACTATTTGAGGCAACTTCTCTGATGTACCTTGTGGGGCGAGTTGGAGGCTGAAGTTTGTGAGGTGAGACCACATCCCTTGGGTAGGACTGACACTTACAGAGCGTGTAGAGAGAAGGGAATGGAGTCGGGAAGGGGCTGGAGCACCAGGAGTGGCTGAGGGAGCTGGGGGGGCTCAGCCTGGAGTAAAGGAGGATCAGGAGGGACCTTCTGGCTCTGCACAACTCCCTGACAAAAGGGTGCAACCAGGTGGGGGTTGGGCTCTTCTCCCAGGGAACAAGGGATAGGCCTCAAGTTGCACCAGGGAATATTTAGGTTGGATATTGGTTAACATTTCTTCATGGAAAGGGTTGTCCAGCTCTTGCACAGGCTGCCCAGGGCAGTGGTGGAGTCCCCATCCCTGGAAGTTTTCAAAATGTGGCACTTGGGGACCTGGTTTAGTGGTGACCCTGGCAGTGCTGGGTTAATGGTCTATCTGATGATCTTAGAGAGCTTTTCCCACCTTAATGATTCTGTGATTTTAAACTTGAAGTTCCTGAAGCACCATCCCCTTTCTCTGCCATTCACCTCTGGCTCAACCACCTCCCCACACACCCTTTCCCACTGCCCTCCCCAGCACCCCTGAGCCTGGATGGGGCGTGGGGACACCGAGCAGTGTAGAGATCCACAGGGGTGGCCTCTTAGCAGAGGAGCTCACGGTGGTGGGTAAATGGTCCATGAGCCTGGAGGCCTTGAAGAAACATTGCAGGTGAAGAGCACTGTGCTCTCGGGCATTCTTGTCTGTCAGGAGTCTTGGAGCAGTAATTGTGTTGATACAGCCTGGCTGGGAGAGGGTGCAGTTGCTGCAAGTCACGGCGACGGGTACAGCCTCCTCCCTAGGTACTCCCTAAAGATGCTGCAGAGGGGAGATGCTCTGTGACTTGCAACTCTACCTGGTAATTCCTGTGTGGGCTTGGTGTGCCAAGGTGGGAATTCTCCTTCCCCAGATCCCCCTTCCAGCTCAGCAGCCCTGTTCCCAGGGAGCCAATGGCCGTGTGGCCCTGCGCATTAGCCTGGCCTGTCCCACTGATTCCCTGCTGGCTAATCCTGGCTGAGCCGGGCTGGGGCGAGCAGGGCTCAGCTGCCAGCCATGGCTGCAGCCACTCCGCTGCCCCCCAGCCTGCGCCGGGGCTTGGTGGCCTTCAGTGGCTCCCTCTTCATCAACAACAAGACATGGGATAGTGGCACTGCCCACACCTCCCAGGCAGGTAGGGGCAGAGGGGCTCTGCAGAGGGAGCTTGGGGAGGGGGGCTGTTCATCACCATGACCCTGCTCAGCACATCACCAAAGCACCTGGGTGCCTCTGAGCCAGGAGCACCCGCCCACCAAGGAGGGGAGCAAAAATAAAAATATTTGCTGCAAACAGATGTTTGTGGGACGCAAGGGCTGTTGCTCCCCTCTGTGAGCTGCGAGGGGAGATGCCTCTGGGTAGGGGGACCCCAGGGTTGCTGAGCAGCCTGGCCACCCCTGCCCATCCTGTGTAGTTCATGAGGTGCTGGCCAGCCTGCCCCTCCAGGTGATGCTCTACTTCAACGTCTACTACTTCCCGGTCTGGTGCCTGGCTGAGGGGATTATGCTGCACCTGAAGGTACCATCCCATGGGGCTTGTGGGGAGCTGCTCCTGCCCAGCCTTCCTGGGCATGGGGGGGCACAGTGAGCAGAGGACAGGGGAGCCTCCTCAGAATTAATGGGTCCCCAAAATGCCCTGACCCCCACAAGACAAGATTGTTCATCTCCAGCTGCCAGAAATGGAACTCATGAACTGTCCACACAGGGAAAGTTAAACTGGGAGGAAAGAGTGGGTAGAACTGGGCACCAGCATGATGGGAGCTGGATATGGGGAGGAGGGCACAGGGAGATGGATGTAAGGTGCAGGGAACAGGGCAAAAGGGACAGGGAGCTTGACATGGAGTACAGGAAGCAGAATGTAGGGGATGGGGAGATGGGTACAGGGAGCAGGGCATGGGGTGCAGGGGACAGGGCAAAGGGGACAGGGAAGAAGGAACAGGTATCTGGACATGGAGCACAGGGAATGGTGCACAAAGAATGGGAAACTGGGTATGGACAGTTGGACTGGTGTGCAGGGCCTGGGGCTGACAGGGACAAGGCTGTGCCCCCATTACAGTACCACCTGCTGCCTTGGCACTACCAGTTCCTGCTGGTCACAGCCTTCCTCATCCTCTCCCTGGCTGAGATCTCACGCCTCTACCTGGGCTACCTGGGGAACCTCCAGGAGAAGGTAAGTACAGCCTGTCCCAGCCACAAAGCCCCCTGTGCTCAGGGAGGGTCAGCCCAGCTGGAGGAGCTGGATGTCTCCTCACTTGGGACCCAAATGCCCATCACTGTCCTTCCTTCTGGAGTTCTACCTGGAGCTGTCCCAGGAGAGAATCGTAGGTGCAGGCAGGACCTGGAGACAGGGAATGAAGGGGACACACTCGCCTTCCTGCTGTATCCCTCCTGTGTAACCCTTCAGCACTGGGTCAGACAGCATCTGACCACATATCCGTGGGGCAGGGATGTCCCTGGTACCCGGTGCCAAAGCCAGCAGTGGCCAATGCAGGGAGCTGCTGGGGCACAGAGTCCCCTCAGCTCCATCGATGCCTCCTCACCCTATCTCAGCAGGTTCTGCTCCTGCAGGTGCCTGAGCTGGCCGGGTTTCTGCTCCTCTCCTTCCTGATCCAGCTGCCCCTGCTGCTCTTCCTGCTGATGGATAGCCAGGTCATCCACCTGCCGCTGGAGATGCCCATACACAGCTTGTTCCTGGCCTTCCTCCTCGCCGAGATCGTGGCTGCCTTCCTGGCGCTTAGGACCATGACCAAGCAGCTGGCGGCACAGTTCTACCTGCGGCAGTTCCAGGAAGGTGGGAGGGGCCAGCCAGGACCAGGGGGCACAGCGGGGCAGACAGCTGAGATGGGGTGATGCTGCGGGACCCCTCCACCCCACAGAGTCAGTCCTGTCAGGGAGCATTAAATGGTGCACAAACCCACAGACATTGTTTCTGAGCCTTGTAGAGTTCCCAAAGCAGCACCTGGCCCTGGCCCCAGCTGATCCCCACCCTGCAGCCGACACAGCCCGGGAAAGATGGGGGTGAGGGGTCAGCACCTCTGAAAGGCTCCGGCTCACCCCAGGGCTGTGCCTGTCCTTGCTGAGCATCAGCCCTGACAGGAGGCAGGAACCAGGCCACAGGAGCCACTGCAAACCCCTAGAAAGTACCAGCCCAGGGCTGGAACCTTAAGCTCAGCTCTTAAACCCTCCCTCAGCTGCCCAGGGAGTTCCTGAGAATCTGGGCAGCCCGCATGAAGCCATCGCAGCTGGAAGCATGCAGGGTGCTGCGAGGTGTGAGAGCAGCACCCCACAACCTTACAGACCCCCAGGGCCAGAGACAGAGCAGAGCCACCCCTGCTTCTGGAACAGCTTTATTCCATTGCATCCTTGTTTTCAACGGAAATCAAAGCCCATGCCTCTTGGAATGTGGAGAAATGCAAAGTGCTTTAAGCCTCTTGTGCCAAGCAGGACCAGCCACTCCCCAGCAAGGTCAGGTTCCCAGGCAGCTCCACAGCACAGCTCTGCTCCAGCACCGACTGTCAGTGCTGGGAGCTACTCCTGGGATGGCATTGTGCTCCAGGAGCCAGGAACTGCTGCTGCTGCCAGTGCTTCTCCAGGAACGGCAGACCCTAACTCCAACAGCACACGCCTGGGCCAGGACTGGCCCACATCCACCTGGGCTGCAGCCAGGCTCCCATCACATCTACCTGGAGGTGGCTCCGGAGGGAAGGGTGCTTATGTTGGAGCATTCTCGATGTCCCTAAGCTGTGGCCTCAGGCTTACCTTTAGGGGGTTTTGCCTGCAAAATGAACAGGGACGTCAGTACAACAGGCACGGGGACAGCCCAGGTGGCCCTGGACTGCTCTGCTTGGTCCCATGTGACCAGATTCACTGTCCAAGACCCCCATTCCACTCTGGATTCAAGATCAGGCATTAGGAACGTTTTACCCCAGTAGGACGGTGCAGCCTTGGGGCAGTTCACCAGGAGCTGGGGTATCTCAGTCTTCTGAGACTCCAAAGATTTGGCCAGACAAAGCTGGAGATGACCTGAGGCAGGGCTGGCAGCTCTCCTCCTCAGGGGTTTCCGTGACTCCCTGATTCACCAGGGCAGTGAATTTCCACAGAAAGAATCATGCATGGCACGCAAATGTGTCACTGAACTACAGCACAGGATGTGCTCTGAAGAGCTGCCCACTCCCTGCATGGAGTCCAGCCGGATTCCATTTGGAAGAGAGTGAATAAGTGTGGAGTAGGGTCAGCTTTCCAGGTGAGGTCTCCGTGGGGACCCCTTGGTGTTTAGCAGTAGCTGAGATTATGGTGCAGCTTTCCCTGACTCCAGCACCAGCTGGGTCCCTCTCCCAGTTCAGACCAGCCACCAAGCTGAAAAGCTGGAAACTAAGAGCTGGCCCACCAGGTTTTTCGCAGATCCTGAGAACTGAGTTTTAACCACAGGGCAGGAAATCATTAAATTCAAAATTATTCACTCCAAAGATCTTCACTCCAACCTCCTCTCTCCCATGTGGCCCTATGCTTACCTCCTCGAACTTCTCCTTCCAATAAAGGTCAGCCTTTGCATCCAGGTAGAGCAGAACCAGGTCACAGACCACTGTAGCCTGGAGACAGACAAACACTGCATACTGTCCACAGGAAAACTTCCCACAGGAATGCCTGGTCTTCCATCCTCACTCCCACCAAGACCCACTGCCAGCTGTGGGCCAGTGGTGGGGGCAGCAAACCAACCCTGCCTTCAGCCAGGCCATCTGCCAGCTCCACTGGCTCCCCTCTGACCCAGCCTGCTCCCAGGAGCTGCATGGGAGGTCAGACAGAATCCCTGGCCTGCAATGGATAGACAGGGGGGGCTGTTCCAGCAGCCTCACAGCCACGTATGGACTGGGATGAGCACATTAGGGAGGAAAGGGGGGCAGGTGGGGGACTTCAGGCTCCCTGTTACACTGCTGGAAGGGAAGAGCCACAGAAGGGCTCTATGAGGAGCTGCCCTACCATGGTGACAGGACACTGGGTCCCTTTAGAGTCAGGGGAGAAGCAGAGAGAGGAGCTGCTCTCTCCTGCCAGCAGCACCCCATGATGCTCCTTCCCAGGACTCACACAAACACCTGGCCTCCACGAGACATGACTCTGACAGCACTCAGGATCCTGATCCAGTGGTGTCCTTACTGCTAATGGTCACAGGGAAATGGGAGCTGATGCCCTGCCAGACCATCTCCCTTGCGTGATGGCCAGCACCCAGGAAGCCTTGTGCCCAGGCAGGCAAGGAAACAATAACAAGTGGCAAATCCCACGCCATGGGTCAAAGGAAAAGAGCATATCTGGAGTACTCACGGCACCAAAGAAGGCGATGCTGGTGCCGAAACTCACGGCAGTAGGAACGATGCTGAACTTCCCAGCCTGGTGAGAAATGGTGGAGTGGTAAGAGAGTGGGTCGAGAGTGATGAGAGGGGTAAGAGGGGTGTGGGCTGAGCCCTGTGGGGCAGCATGCTCAATGTCAGGGGGTGCTGGAAGGATCCAGGGACATTCCTCCATGCCCAGTTGCAGGAACTGCTGTCGTGCTGACTCCAACCCCGTGGCTGTCAAAGAAGGGATTGAGGTGGCTGATGACCTGGAGGCAGCAGAGGTTACTGTGACCCACCCGCTCCTGCAGGCACAGAAGGAACCTCCCTCTTGCTGCAGCTGTCACCCATGGAACCACATTCCAGCAAACGTGACCCTGCTGCATTGTGTCCCTCTCTGCTCAAGTGAGGCTGCTGGTCTCTCTGGCTGTTCTCTCCTGCTCCACAGCTCCCGGATCTGCTGTCTCTACCCAGAATGGGTGCACCCTGTCCTGCACTCTGTGCTTCACCTTCTTCAGGTGCCAAGGGCACTGCTGAGCATGAAAGACCAGCTGTGGACATCTCCCAGTATGGGAAGTGTTCTCAACTTCCTCTTTGAAAAGCTGAGCACTGAGTTTGTCAGTGATGCTGCACAAAGTAGTGTCAGCAATCACAGAATCATGGCGTAGTTTGGGTTGGAAGGGACTTTGAAGCTCACCTTGTTCTACCCCCTGCCACGAGCAGGGATACCTTCCACTATCCCAGGGTGCTCCAAGCCCCGTCCAGCCTGGCCTGGGACACTTCCAGGAATGGGGCAGCCACAGCTGCTCTGGGCAACCTGTGCCAGGACCTCATCCTCATAGGAAAGAATTTCTCCCCAGTATCCCATCTAACCGTGCCCTCTGGCAATGGGAAGCCATTCCCCCTTATGATGTCCCTCCAAGCCCCTGTCCAAAGTCCTTCTCCCGCTCTCTTGGAGCCCCTTGAGTCACTGAAAGGGCTCTCAGGTTTCCCTGGAGCCTTCTCTTCTCCAGGCTGAATACTCCCAACTCTCCTCAGGGCTGCTCTCAATCCCTTCATCCCCCAGCCTGGATTGATAAGGGGAATTGCTCCAAGCCAGGGGCAGCACCTTGCATTTGGCCTTGTTGAACCTCATGAGGTTCCCATCGGGCCACTTCTCCAGCCTGCCCACGTCCCTCTGCATGGATCCCTTCCCTCTAGAGCATCAACCACACCCCTCAGCTTGGTGTGACCAACTGGTTGGCCCAATCCAACAGGAGGGTCCCCTTTTCAGTCCCACAGCTGGGCTCTATGACCTCCCACATCCCCATGTCCCCCCCAGTCCTGTCTCAGGTGCAACACTTTACAAACCACTGACCTCACTGGGGTGGGGAGAAGCAGCGGTAGCAGGAAGCCACAGGGGTGGAGTGGGAGGAGTGGTGCGAGGAGTCAGCCCTGGGCTCGAGGCTGGGGGGCTGTGGAGCACATGGTACCTGGCCGTGCACGGAGAGGTCGAAGCGGATGCCGTAGAGCTTCAGCAGGTTCCGGTAGAGCTGCCGCTGGGAGCCCCAGTAGTAGGAGGCAGTTCTGTGGGAAACATTGGACACAGCTCAGAAAGCCACAGCAACTCCGTGCAGGCAGGGAGGGAAGCAGGCTGCCAGTGCCAAAGAATTGCTGGGCCTGTGCACAGCGGGTGTCCTCCAGACTTGCACCTGGGCAATACATGTGCTGCAACGCCTCACTGGCATCAACATCCCCTCAGCACCCAGTCCGTGCCCAGTTCAGGTGTGGACAGTCACAGGCAGGTAATGCCCTGCACAGCTCCAAACACAACAGAGCTACAAGGTATGGGAACTGCCACAGCATCCTGGTACTAACAGGCCCTGCCTGAGTTATCACTTTCCGTTGCCTTGGCATCACAGAATCATTCAGGTTGGAAAAGGCCTCTAACATCATTAAGTTCAACCAATTAACCCAGCATGACTAACCCATGCCCCCAGGTGCCACATCTGCATGGTTTTTAAATCCCTCCAGGGATGGGGACTCCACCACTGCCCTGGGCAGCTGTGCCAGGGCTGGACAAACTTCACAGTGAAAAAAATGTCTCTAATATCCAATCCAATGTTCCCTGAGTACAACTTGAGGCTGTTTTCTCTCATCCTGTCCCTTTTTCCCTGGGAGCAGAGCCCAATCGACCCCCGCCCCCCACCCCGGCTGCCCCTCCTGTCAGGGAGTTGTGCAGAGCCAGAAGGTGATGTCCCTCCAAGCCCCTGTCCAAAGTCCTTCTCCCGCTCTCTTGGAGCCCCTTGAGTCACTGAAAGGGCTCTCAGGTTTCCCTGGAGCCTTCTCTTCTCCAGGCTGAATACTCCCAACTCTCCTCACGGCTGCTCTCAATCCCTTCATCCCCCAGCCTGGATTGGCTGAGCCTCCTTTGCTCCAGGCTGAGCCCCTTTCCCAGCTCCCTCAGCTGCTCCTGCTGCTCCAGCCCCTTCCCAGCTCCCTTCCCTTCCCTGGACACGCTCCAGCCCCTCCAGGGCTCTCCTGTCCTGAGGGTCCCAGAGCTGCCCCAGCACTGGAGGTGCCCCAGCAGTGCCAGCACAGGGGACGGGCCCTGCCCTGGGCCTGCTGCCACCCCAGGGCTGGCACAGCCCAGGGGCCCTTGGCCTCCTTGCCCACCTGGGCACCCCTGGGCTCACGTTCATCTTTAGGTCCTCTTCTGCCTGCAGCTTTCCAGCCACTCTGCTCTAGCCTGGAGCATTCCATGGGGTTGTTGTGACCCCAGTGCAGGAGCTGGCACTTGGCCTTGTTGAACCTCATGGCCTCAGCCCATGGCTCCAGATCTCTCTGCAGAGCTTCCTGCTCTCCAGCGGATCCACACTCCCACTCAGCTCAGTGTCATTTGTGAACTGACTGAGGCAAACTTCCTGTTCCTGCTGCTCCTTTCAGAGCATCCATCAGAACTCTCAAAATTCATCAGAACTGAAATCTCAAACAACTGCCATGTACTTATCCCACAGGCCTATGTGGCCACTGTCCCATAATGCTCACCTGAAATTGTACCTCGTGTCCTGCAGGCTAAAGGAATACTGTGGCTGGCAGTGGGCAGCAGGGTGGTCCAGGTCACAGTTCCACTCGATAAGAACTCTGATGCTTCCACCCTGCAAAACACATTTTATTCCAAGAGAAGCAGGGGATCAGACTGGCAGAGGTCTTAACTGTCTGACAGTACCAGGGCACACATTCCCTTAGCATTTCAGGGTCAATCCTGTCCTCTGCCTCTTGTTCACATCCTTGGGGAATTTTGAGCCATCTTCCATACTTATAGAAAAAACAAGTACCAGCAGTGCAAGGTCTCCGAAGTTCTTTCCAGCTGCCTCCACCATGTCACGGACACGGAACACAGGGCAGGAGGGGTTGAAGACTGGATCATATGTGCAGCTCTTGAAATAGTTGGGGTCACTGGTTTGTAAAGTGTTGCACCTGAGACAGGAGAGAAAGGGGAGGGACAGGGGTGTGGAAGGTCATGGAGCCCGGCTGTGGGACTGAAAATGGAATCCTCCCATTGGATTGGGCCCATCAGTGCTCCTGCTTCAGTGGGGAGACAGACAATGCCTCACCTAAAGCCTCAGAAGGAGAGAGGGTGGAGGAAAACTGTCCCAGAGGAATCACACATGCAGTTATCCTTTACAGCATCTGCCATGGCCTTCCCCTCCACCTCTTTGTGCTCCTTTTTTCTTCCCAGCACCAAGCTCAAGTCAGTGCTCCAGGGGTAACAGCAGGGAGAGTTCATGCCACGTCTCCTGCCAGGGTAAGGCAGCACAGTCAGTGTGCCTGGGGCTGTGAGGCCAGTGCAGCCCTTTACCTGCCTTCTGTGAAACCATTTTGCAAGGACTAAAATACAAAAATATTAGTCTCACTAATGAGAGCTTGGGAAGGGAAGGCCTTCTCTGGCTCTCCACAGTGCTCTCCATGGGCAGATGGAACCACTGTCCCCATCCCCTGCTCGTTACAGCTGCACACCCAGCACAGCTGAAGCGACTCATTCACCTCAACACCCGTCCTGCCCTAAGTGCCCCAGCACCACCTGCCCTGGGTGCCACTGGCTCCACGAGGGCCTCAGGTGCTCAGCCCTGTGACAGGCTCAGTGCCAAGGCTGGATCAGGCTGCACGCTCAGCCTGGCTGAGAAGTGCTGTACTTACTTGGAGAAGTTAAATTTGGTGAAGTGGACAGTGTTTTTTATAAAGAGAGTGAAATTTTCCGCCTCAGCCAGAAGAGGTTTCCTAGAAAACAACCACCAATGAAGTCAAGTCTTGCACAGTGGCCAAGGCATGGCCCCATTCCCCAAGCTCTGCAGTCTCTCCTGCAATCCCAGGATTTTGGCTACAACAGACAGGTGCAAGAAATGCTCTTGCATGAAGTCCTCTAACCTTAACTGACCAGGAGGTCCATGTCAAAGGTCTCCCTGCAAGAAATGCTCTTGCATGAAGTCCTCTAACCTTAACTGACCAGGAGGTCCATGTCAAAGGTCTCCCTGAACCTGGCAGCCCCTTGGGTGAGTGTGGTCAGGCTCCTGCTTACACAGAAGGAAGGAACCAATGCTCCCAATACCCGCTGTCCCCTCACGTGTGACTACCTGGGCAGGGTGCTGTTCTCCACAGGACACCAGCCATAGATCTCACAGGTGGAACAGGTAGTGTTGAACATCACACATTTCCCAGTTTTTATGCCTAGGAATGAGACAATATAAGACAGGCTGAGAGAGTTGGGGTTGATCAGCCTGGAGAAGAGAAGACTTAGAGAAGACCTTAGAGCCCCTTCCAGTGCCTAGAGGGTATCCAGGAGAACTGGAGCGGGACCTGGGACAAGGGCCTGGAGGGACAGGACAACGGGGAACGGCTTCCCACTGCCAGAGGGCAGGGTCAGATGGGATACTGGGAAGGAATTCTTCTTCCCAAGGGTTAGGCCCTGGCACAGGTTGCCCAGAGAAGCTGTGGCTGCCCCATCCCTGCAAGTGTCCAAGGCAGGTTGGACAGGGCTTGGAGCAATCTGGGATAGTGGAAGGTGTCTCTGCCCACGGCAGGGCATGGGACTGGATGAACTTTAAGTTCCTTTTCAAACCAAACCATTCTAGGATTTTATGTTTCTTCAGCAAAACACCCAGTACCATTGCCATGAAGCACAGGGTTTCCCATGGGACAATCTGCATCTTCCGTGCACATCCCGTCGAGCACAGAGGGGCTCTGGAGGGAAAGAGAGAAGCGCTGTCACTGCACTGTGCAGCCACCTGAGGCCATGCTGTCACTCACCCCCACTGCTGTTCTGCTGCTCCTGCTTCTCCAAGCACTTCCCAAATAGTTAGAGAAGAACATTCACCATGTCCAGATCCTGGGCAGCCTCTAGCCAGCTGGGAGAGAGGCATGTCCAAGGGACAATCCTACCTGTCTCCATGGCCTCTGGAGCATTCGCCCCCTGCTCCTCAGAGGCAGAGGAAGCCTTTGGAGCTAGCTCCGGTCTTTCAGATGGAACTGGGAACCAGCACAGAGGGGTTCAGGAGAGCCTTACTGGCTAAGCACCTTGTAAAGCACCATGACAAATCCCCTGGGAAAAAGCTAGTAGACCCTAAATCCTTCAGCATAACACAAGTTATACAAGAGACAGGGAAAGCTTCACCCTCACTCTGAACCCAATTGTCAGGAGCAGTAAAAATCTCTTATTCAAACACAGAGATGATGGCAGGTGGGAGAACACCAGTAACACCCTCCTCTGCTACCCCAGGCCACGACAGGACTCACCAGCTCATCAGAAACCCACCTCCCCAAGCTCTGGGGAGCACAGAGGCCCAAAGGCAGGCAGGGAACCCCCAGTTACAGAGTCAGAAGTGGGGGTCTGTCCAGGCCTTCCCCAGGCTGCCCCAGGACACCCTCAGCTCCTCATTCAGGTGTGAAAATCACCATGACCTGAGAAGAGCAGCAGCTTTGGTTTGGGTGGGAGGTCACTGCCTAGGAGTATGCACTGGAGTCATTACAGGATGCAGGAGAACATCTGGGAATTGCACAGGGTGTTTAGGGGATGGGTTGTTTCGGGGAGGAAGAGAAGACATGAGAAGGAGGGAACTAGGTGATCTGAAAAGAAACAAACAGCGGAAAATAGAGGGATAGAAGGATGCAAGACTAAGTGCATGTACAGCTGCTGAAACAGCCTGGCTTGTGTTCGGTGCTGTCCCTGGCCCCAGACACACTGGTCTGCCAGCAATGAATAATTTGGCCATGGAGAATGTTCAGAGAATGTTAAGACAGATTGAACTCCCTGCAAAGCCAAAAGCTGCCACTGTTAAATATTCAAAGCTTTCCAAATATGAATGTCATCTACAGCCCCAAAGCCAGAACTGAGGAACTTCGTAAGAGCAGCATGGGCAGTAGGCTGGAACAGGCACCCACACATATACCAACTCCGAAATGGAATGAAATCCTCTGCTCTGTGTGTCCTTGGCTTGCACACTGCAAATCCAGCATCTAGAGATATCTGTGGCTGCCTGTGAGAACTCCAAAACGCCCTACAGCACTTGTCTCTTCCCTTTCGGGACTTGAGTTCTCAACATTTTAAAGATGGATCATTAGTGCCATTTTCCCTGACCCAAACCCAGTGTTTTTCCTCCTCCTCTGCAGTGTTTGGCCACAGCAGGAGCTGAAGGGACCATTAGGACAACTGATGCTTGGCTCAGGCACAAGGTGCCAGCAGTGGCTCAGCTTAAAGGACATTTGCTCCCATCTGCCAAGCCAGGTCCAGCCTGGCAGAGCTCAGCCGAGGAGCTGGCCTGATTCCAGCCTGAAAGGGAAGATTTCTCCCAGAAAACATATACCACTAAGTGTTGGCTAGTTGAGAGCACCTAGACCTTGTGCTCTGTTCCTCCTAAAAATAGGACACTAAGATGGACTTTAGTCCTGCGGCAGGGAGTTACAACACAGGTATCCATGGAGTAGCATCCCCTTGTCTGAGGGCAGCAGAAAGCCTAGAATGGTCATACAGTGCCACCACACAAGGAGTCCAGAGCTGGCGAGGTCTCATGTCCCCTGTCCTGGCCACCACAAGCAGTTGTGGCCAGAGCATGTGGATACACACCTTGGCTCATGCAGGTATGACAGAGCAAGTGAAGATGAGCGTGGGAGAGCTATGGAGCAGTAAGAATGAGGGAAATCGGGTTTCTTAGGAATATAAATCCATGTTTCCCTTTTATCTGGTCTTCCACTGAGTTCCACTGAGGAGCAAGACTGGCAGCTCCATCCACCACCCTTGTTGTGAGGCCAGGCTGGGGCAGCCCTGTTCACTCACCTCGGGACAGGTGCCTTGGGCTTGCTGGGCTGTGGCAACGAAATTGGTCACCAGGAAAAGCATATTTTCTCCCTAGGAAGCAAGAAGGCGCTGTCAGCAAGGGGTGACACCAAGATGGGTCCAGTGGATGCCCTGTGACACCGTCACCGCGGTGGAACACGCAAAAAGGACTTTGGGAGGCCAGTGATACCGGCGGCATCCCCTTGCCAAGGGGACGGACCTCATGTGTGCTACCCCTGTACCCACCCGGGGCCCGTACCTGCGGGGGCCAGGTGAGATCCGCCGCGTCCCAGAGCCGCCGGCCCACGGCCTCGACGGCCACCGCACCCTTCACCTTTGTGACCACGGCGACTCGCGGGGCTGCATCGCGCTCCTGGTACCCCTTCCGCAGCAGTAGCACCCACCTGCGGAGGGGCGGGGGGCGCTGAGGGACCCCCGGCCGCCCTCCGAGGGCAGGGGCAGGTCCCTACCCCCGCAGGGACCGGCTGCCCCCTGAGGGCAGGGGTCTTACCCCAGCAGGTAGCCCAGCGCGCTCAGCTGCAGCAGCCGGTGCAGCAGCCCCACCCGTCGGTTCCGCGTCAGCGAGAACTTGGCCGTCTTGTAGTCGAGCAGGGACCCGCAGGGTGGGCCCGGCATGGCGGCACCGGGGCAGAAAGGCGGACAAGGGAGGGAAAGACGGGCACGGGAGGATGGCGGCACCGGGAAGGAAAGGCGGGCATGGGGGGATGGCGGACACGGGAGGGAAAGGCGGACATGGGAGGAATGGCGGCACGGGGGGATGGTTGCACCGGAAGAGAAAGGCGGACATGGGAGGGATGGCGGCACGGGGGGATGGCGGCACCCGTCACTGCACCCCCGGCCCTGCCCGCGCTCCCCGGCACAGCCAGGCCCCGCCCCTCGCTGCTCGCCCCGCCCCCGCCCCGTTGCCATGGCAGCGGCGGCCCCGGGCCGAGAGGGCGGCGGGCCCCG